>JARPMJ010001736.1:0-147071 GCA_033366665.1 Phoxinus dragarum | reverse complement strand
GAGCAGCGTTAAAGAACAAGAGGTTGTATGACCGGACGGCTCGAGAGGCACCGCTACTGCCAGGGGAGAGGGTGCTGGTACGGGACAATCGCCGACAAGGGAAGGGAAAATTGAGCAACCGATGGGAGGCCCAGCCATATGTCGTTCAGCGACAACCCCATCCGGACCAACCGGTATATGCCCTACGGCCCGAAGGGAAGACGGGCCCCGAACGGGTGTTACATCGTAACCTGATCCGCCCTTGCCCGAATTACCCAAAGCCAGTGGTAGAGGACCCACCGGCCGAGACACCTTGGATGCCCCCGCTGGTAGGATGGGCAGTGATCCCGAGGGGCCTAGGCCTAGGACCACGACCTGAAGCACCCATCTCTCCACCCCGGCGTTCGCAACGAGAGAATCGGGGTCAGCCTCCAGCCAGGTATGGAGACTGGGTGTCTGGAGACCGTTCTCGGGACTAGAACGGTTTGGCAGGGGGGTATGTCACGGGGTGACAAATAATCCCCGGAACTAATCCCATCAGAGAAGTGTTCCCGCCGGGACACTTTTAGTGTAACACTGTCCCCGGGCTTGTGTGTGTGTCTGTCGTCATGACAACTAAACGGCAGATTGACAACAGGTGCGGGGACTTCACTTTGATTACCTGATTGAGGTGGCACCAGTGTTTGGAGAGGATAAAACACAAGAGAAAGAGAAGGCTTAGTGTTCTCCCTCCGCGTTGTGTGGTTGTTTCTTTGTCTTCCCCCGGCGATCTGGTGTGGTTCTCTCCTGTTGGGAAATGTTTGTGGAGTGTTGCAGCTGAAGGACCATCGTGAAAGAAGCGGAGTGTTGCTTGTGGGATCTGAGGGCAGTTTTGAAGAGTGGAATTCGTCGTCTGGACTGGGAAAGAGTGAGATGAGTGATTGACAAATTGAATCTCATAAACGCATGTTTTCTACACTAAATTGGATACTGGTTTGAAGTGCTTGGATCACGTTGTATACATCGCACTGAGTGAAATATACTGATTCCTTGTCGATCTCTAGCCTCCCCCTCGTCCATTGAAAACAGCGAAGTGAAGCCGCTTGTAGTGGTGAGGAAATTATTCACCACATCTGTCCCAACTCTGACTATCATCGGCTCTTCAGATCGAGACCTCTGGGTGAGTGTTGGCCTTATTTTGCACTTTGAAGAGTGGATTTGTAGTGCTGGAATTGACGTTTGCATGTTTGGAGTTGGACTGTCGTGTGTGTGTGGAAGATTTATATTTTATCGCCGTGCACTCCCCATGTGTCATGCTGGTCTACCGTTCATCATAAGAGCCTAGTGAGATCGATTGTAGTCACCTGTTGGATGTCAGAAGGAAAAACCCCCCATGTGCACACTACACATGAGAACTGTTTACCTCTGCTTGAAGTTTATGCTGTCTGTCCCAGTGAGAGCCCTGCTCAGCTTATGACTTTGTCTCCTGCCACCCCTGTGAGAGCTGGTCACCTCTATTTGAAGTGTTGATTCCGGCTGTTCCAGTGAAGGCCCGCTCAGCTTGCGACTTAAGTCTGTTGTAGCCCTGAAACCCACTTGTTCGTCACTCACCACTGTGAGTCTGGCACCAGCGCCAGAAGGAAGTGAGCTCCGACCGTCTACTCACCTGGGATATCCACTTGTTCATCCTTTACCGCTGTGAGTCTGGCACCAGCGCCAGCAGGAAGTGAGCCCCGACCGTCTACTCACCTGGGATACCCACCTGTTCGTCACTCACCACTGTGAGTCTGGCACCAGCGCCAGAAGGAAGTGAGCCCCGACCGTCTACTCACCTGGGATACCCACCTGTTTGTCCTTTACCACTGTGAGTCTGGCACCAGCGCCAGAAGGAAGCGAGCCCTGTCCTACCTACTCACCTGCGATACCTACCTGTCCATAAACTTACCACGGTGTTGCCTCGGATTCCTGGGAAGAGGAAGGAAGAAGATTTTAGATAGGATTTTCAAATTGCTTTTAGACATTAAATAAAGTTGTCATTTTTTATTCCTGTCTCCTGCCTCCTCCTTTGACGCGCTCCTCAGGGTGATCCTGGTCCTGAGGTGGGTGCAGTCTGGCTTGGCCCACCTCGACCTGTGACACTTTAATGGGTGTTTAGTTCATGGTGTCCTGCCTAATGCTATTATGTCCGTATTGTTACTACCTGTGCTTAAAGACAAGGCTGGTAAGATCAACAGTATTGACAATTATCGACCAATTGCATTAGCCAGTATCTTGTCTAAAGTACTGGAGAGAATACTGCTAACAAAGCTAGAAATGTATGTTCTTACGACTGACAATCAGTTTGGGTTTAAAAGAAAGCATGGAACCGATCTGTGTATCTCTTAAAGACAGTGTGTCCATGTATAACAGCCTGAATTCGTCTGTTTTTATGTTTTATTGATGTGTCAAAGGCATTTGATAGAATGAATCATGAACGATTGTTTGTAAAATTGCTAGATAGAGGTGCCCCTACATCTTTAGTGAGAATTTGAGTGTTTGGTATGCCCATCAAACGTTTCAGGTTAAATGGGACAATGTTGTATCTGCTCCATTTCATGTCAGTAATGGAGTGAGACAAGGAGGAATTATGTCTCCTATTTTATTTAATGTTTATATGGATGAACTGTCACACCAGTTAAATAGGTTAAAAACCGGCTGTCTTGTGGGCAACACTGTTGTTAATCATTTAATGTATGCAGACGATCTTGTCCTGCTCTGTCCATACAGCGTTGGGTTGCAGCAGATGCTGAAAGTCTGCTCGCAATATGGCCTTGATTATGATATTAAATATAACACTAAGAAAAGCCACATAATGGTAGTTAGAAGCAATGAGGACAATAAATCAACTTTTCCGACTTTTTATTTGTCAGACAGCCCTCTTGCTGTGTGTGAGGAAGTTAAATATTTAGGTCATGTTATTTCTAGGGCCGGGACTCGATTAAAAAAATTAATCTAATTAATTAGAGGCTTTGTAATTAATTATTCGAAATTAATCGCATTTTAATCACATATAAATATTTGACCTGAGAACAGTGAGAAGTAATTTTTTTCGCATGGATTTTTAGTATACCATTGAATAATGACATACATAAGCTTAAGCAACAAAATATTGTTTATTTTTGTTCAACCAAGTCCAGCAGACCAGTGCTATTTTTGCCATTAAAGGGATAGTTCACTTTGAAATTAATTTTTGATATGTTTTAGCTTACCTCAAGGGCATCCAAGATGTAGGTGTCTGTTTCCACAGTATTTTCAATTTTGATATGTTTAGGTCAAACCGCTGTTGTCTGACAGTCATATCATGCAGGACTATGGGGTCCACCTCAAAGAGCATGCACAGAGAAGTCCAAATTAAACATGACTTAATGACTCGTAAATGTAAGTACACATTGATGGCCTAAGACACGAAACGAGCGGTTTGTGTGAGAAAACGAACAGTATTTATATAGTTTTTACCTCTTATACACAGCCACGTCCAAAGTGAATCTGAGGGCGCGGGCGCTTCCTGGTGTGTGACGTGTGCGTCTATAGATGTATACACTAGATTTCGCATTGGCTACGGCAGTTCATTGGAACGAGTGTCTTTAATGCAACATCTAGCGTATACATCTATGCACAAGTCTGCGCACACGTCACACACCAGGATGCGCCCGTGCCCGCGCCCTCAGATCAGATGGACATGGCTGTTACAAGAGGTAAAAACTATATAAATACGGTTCGTTTTCTCACCCAAACCGCTCGTTTCGTGTCTTAGGCCATCAATGTGTACTTACATTTACGAGTCATTAAATCATGTTTAATTTGGACTTCTCTGTGCATGCTCTTTGAGGTGGACCCCATAGACCTGCATGATATGACTGTCAGACATATCAGACTGCAGGGCTCTCAAGTTTTATCAAAAGTTTGGAGTGAGATCTGTTAGGGGAGGAGCCACCCAAATATTAGCAGCAGCGGCCCCTCGGCCCCACCAAATTTGCTTCAATTTTTGCTAGCAGTTAAATTTTGCCAATTGTTCGCAATTGACCTGCACAAATGGAAATTAAAACCATTTTGGCAATCGTACAGTCTGCCAAATCTGCTCAAACGGTCACCTTTAAAGGGGTCATCGGATGCCCATTTTCCACAGATTGATATAATTCTTTGGGTTCTTCATGTAAAGTTTGTAACATAAGTTACTTTGGTTAAAATTCCTCAATGGTTGTGTAAAACACAACTTTTCCCTCCTCAAAAACAGCTCTGTTCACAGCGACTCGTTTCGGTGCATGTCTCTTTAAATGATAATGAGCAACAACTTTTTGGCTTTTTGAGGATTAAAAAAAGGTGAATGGATTTTTTCATTGAATGGTGGTTGTGTCCACACACTGCAAAGACACATTTATATGCAAACAACATATAAAAGTAAATTTTGCATCCAATGACCACTTTAAATTAAGCAGTTGGAGAGTTTTGACTGCATCAAAAATTATTTAGCATGAATTTGGCTATAGTCCTCAACATCAGCGCTCACTGTCTTTGATCACAGGCCAGAGATTTCGTCCAGGAATCATAAAAAAAAAAAATGTTTTAAATTAAGAGGTTCCTACTAACCGCAAACCGCATTCATCAGATCTTGCTCTTGTGAGCGTGTGCAGGGGTTGAAATGCGTGAGACTTAAGAGCCCTGAGACTGCCAGTGAGAAACGTTCCGCGGTGCAAAAATAAGTGCGATTAAAATGCGTTAAAAAAATTTAACGCATTATTTTTTGTGTAATTAATTAATCTTAATTTACGTGTTAAAGTCCCGGCTCTAGTTATTTCTAATGACTGGACGGATGACAAAGACCTGTACCGTCAGCGCTGTAAAATGTATGCTCAAGCCAATATGCTCATAAGGAAGTTTTATATGTGTTCTGACTCTGTGAAGTGTTTGTTCAGAACCTACATCACACCGCTATATACTGCTCAATTGTGGACTAACTATATGAAAAAGAGTACGCAGCGGCTAAAGGTAGCATACAATGATGCAATGAGGCTTCTGCTTCGTGTCTAGGTGGCATAGTGCCAGTCACTTGTTTGTGTCTAATAGAGTGCCAACCTGTGAGGCGCTCTTAAGGCAACTGATGTTTGGTTTTATGTGTCGACTGGACAATTCAGTGAACCATATAATTGAAGGCCTAGTCAGTCTTCTGAAAAGCTGCTATAGATACACTTCAAGGCTTAGACGACACTGGTGTAATAGCCTGTATATTCTATAGGCATATTTTTAAATGTATTTTTGTATCTCCATTTTTATGATGTATGTTGTGCTATATGGACCTGTGTCTGCAATAAAGCTTTATTATTATTAACCTCAAATGTAGGACCTCAGTGACTATAACGCCCTGTCTACGGCCCTGTGTTAGGCATACGATCAATAATGAATGTGTACATGTTGTAAATTAATTTAATAAACTTATCTAGCTTTCCTGGTAGCCTTCAGTAAATTGACGTGTCTGAGACCCTCTGTTCACTTTCTTCTCTGACACACACACAAATGAAAAGCCGTTATCAGTCAAAGCTCAGCTTTAGGAGAGGAAGAGAAAAACACAGAGAAAAAGAGAGTGATGGAGATGAGGAGATAAAGATAATCTACTGCCCGCTGACTTGGTTTTAAAGCTGTTGTTGACCACTTTTTCTTGGCCTTCAAGACATCTTAAAATGCACATCAGAGAAATCTTCTTTCCGAACCCTTTGGACCTCAGTGATTAAAAACCCTGCCTTTATATTAATAAACAGCCGATATCCATATGTTTAATAAGCCACTAGTTAATAGTGAGAATTAGATCCTAAACTAAAGTGTTACCATTTCTTAAATCACACACTCATTGGGAGCTGAGCGACGCTAAACTGCAAATCCTAGAATCGTCCCTGTGTGAAGCTCGAGTATTATGTGTTGATGATGTTGTGTGTATGTGGCATTATGTGTTGATGATGTTGTGTATATGTGGCATTATGTGTTGAAGATGTTGTGTATATGTGGCATTATGTGTTGATGATGTTGTGTATATGTGGCATTATGTGTTGAACTGAACTAACAGACGTGATCCACAGATCCAGGAGAAACTGAAGTCTGTGTGAATGCTGGATTATTATACAGAGGTACGACACGTTCATTTATACTGACAGCTTTATAACATTAAACTATCAGTCAGTCTGTAAATGCTTCATCAATAACTGTTGATAGTTGAAGACCCTTGACTTCAGTCATGTCCAGTTTCTCTTCTTCCTCTCATGTTTCCTGCAGTGATCGTGACTATTGTTGAGATCGCAGTGTTTGCTGCTCCTACTGTGATTCTTCTTCAGATCATCTGTGCAAGAAGAGCTGGTGAGTTTGAGCATCACACAATCTGATCATTCACACTCATCTGAACATCTGCAGTCATGATAAAACACACACGAGAGGACATGCTTTTATTTTGAGTTATACGAGAGGACAGTCAATGCTTTTATTTTGAGTTATACGAGAGGACAGTCAATGCTTTTATTTTGAATTATACGAGAGGACAGTCAATGCTTTTATTTTGAATTATACGAGAGGACAGTCAATGCTTTTATTTTGAATTATATGAGAGGACAGTCAATGCTTTTATTTTGAGTTATACGAGAGGACAGTCAATGCTTTTATTTTGAGTTATATGAGAGGACAGTCAATGCTTTTATTTTGAATTATACGAGAGGACAGTCAATGCTTTTATTTTGAATTATACGAGAGGACAGTCAATGCTTTTATTTTGAGTTATATGAGAGGACAGGCAATGCTTTTATTTTAAATTATACGAGAGGACAGTCAATGCTTTTATTTTGAATGAATTATACGAGAGGACAGGCAATGCTTTTATTTTAAATTATACGAGAGGACAGTCAATGCTTTTATTTTGAATGAATTATACGAGAGGACAGTCAATGCTTTTATTTTGAATGAATTATACGAGAGGACAGTCAATGCTTTTATTTTGAATTATACGAGAGGTCAGTCAATGCTTTTATTTTGAATTATACGAGAGCACAGTCAATGCTTTTATTTTGAATTATACGAGAGGACAGTCAATGTTTTTATTTTGAGTTATACGAGAGGACAGTCAATGCTTTTATTTTGAATTATACGAGAGGACAGTCAATGCTTTTATTTTGAGTTATACGAGAGGACAGTCAATGCTTTTATTTTGAGTTATACGAGAGGACAGTCAATGCTTTTATTTTGAATTATACGAGAGGACAGTCAATGCTTTTATTTTGAATTATACGAGAGGACAGTCAATGCTTTTATTTTGAATTATATGAGAGGACATGCTTTTATTTTGAGTTATACGAGAGGACAGTCAATGCTTTTATTTTGAATTATACAAGAAGACAGTCAATGCTTTTATTTTGAATTATACGAGAGGACAGTCAATGCTTTAATTTTGAGTTATACGAGAGGACTATCAATGCTTTTATTTTGAATTATACAAGAAGACAGTCAATGCTTTTATTTTGAGTTATACGAGAGGACAGTCAATGCTTTTATTTTGAATTATACGAGAGTACAGTCAATGCTTTTATTTTGAGTTATACGAGAGGACAGTCAATGCTTTTATTTTGAATTATACGAGAGTACAGTCAATGCTTTTATTTTGAGTTATACGAGAGGACAGTCAATGCTTTTATTTTGAGTTATACGAGAGGACAGTCAATGCTTTTATTTTGAATTATACGAGAGTACAGTCAATGCTTTTATTTTGAATTATACGAGAGGACAGTCAATGCTTTTATTTTGAATTATATGAGAGGACATGCTTTTATTTTGAGTTATACGAGAGGACAGTCAATGCTTTAATTTTGAGTTATACGAGAGGACAGTCAATGCTTTTATTTTGAATTATACAAGAAGACAGTCAATGCTTTTATTTTGAATTATACGAGAGTACAGTCAATGCTTTTATTTTGAGTTATACGAGAGGACAGTCAATGCTTTTATTTTGAATTATACGGGAGGACAGTCAATGCTTTAATTTTGAGTTATACGAGAGGACAGTCAATGCTTTTATTTTGAATTATACAAGAAGAGAGTCAATGCTTTTATTTTTAATTATACGAGAGTACAGTCAATGCTTTTATTTTGAGTTATACGAGAGGACAGTCAATGCTTTAATTTTGAGTTATACGAGAGGACTATCAATGCTTTTATTTTGAATTATACAAGAAGACAGTCAATGCTTTTATTTTGAGTTATACGAGAGGACAGTCAATGCTTTTATTTTGAATTATACGAGAGGACAGTCAATGCTTTAATTTTGAGTTATACGAGAGGACTATCAATGCTTTTATTTTGAATTATACAAGAAGACAGTCAATGCTTTTATTTTGAGTTATACGAGAGGACAATCAATGCTTTTATTTTGAGTTATACGAGAGGACAGTCAATGCTTTTATTTTGAGTTATACGAGAGGACAGTCAATGCTTTTATTTTGAGTTACACGAGAGGACAGTCAATGCTTTTATTTTGAATTATACGAGAGGATAGTCAATGCTTTTATTTTGAATTATACGAGAGGACAGTCAATGCTTTTATTTTGAGTTACACGAGAGGACAGTCAATGCTTTTATTTTGAGTTATACCAGAGGACAGTCAATGCTTTTATTTTGAGTTATACGAGAGGACAGTCAATGCTTTTATTTTGAGTTATATGAGAGGACAGTCAATGCTTTTATTTTGAGTTATACGAAAGGACAGTCAATGCTTTTATTTTGAATTATACGAGAGGGACAGTCAATGCTTTTATTTTGAATTATACGAGAGGACAGTCAATGCTTTTATTTTGAATTATACGAGAGGACAGTCAATGCTTTTATTTTGAATTATACGAGAGTACAGTCAATGCTTTTATTTTGAATTATACGAGAGGACAGTCAATGCTTTTATTTTGAGTTATACGAGAGGACAGTCAATGCTTTTATTTTGAATTATACGAGAGGACAGTCAATGCTTTTATTTTGAGTTATACGAGAGGACAGTCAATGCTTTTATTTTGAGTTATACGAGAGGACAGTCAATGCTTTTATTTTGAGTTATACGAGAGGACAGTCAATGCTTTTATTTTGGGTTATACGAGAGGACAGTCAATGCTTTTATTTTGAGTTATACGAGAGGACAGTCAATGCTTTTATTTTGAGTTATACGAGAGGACAGTCAATGCTTTTATTTTGGGTTATACGAGAGGACAGTCAATGCTTTTATTTTGGGTTATACGAGAGGACAGTCAATGCTTTTATTTTGCAGGGAGGAAGGACTCGAGGCCTCCAGAGGAAATAGAAATGCCGACAATATTAGAATAAAATACTGGTGAGTTTTGAGTTTTGAGCGAATCTGCAATCATATTTAATATAGCAAAAACTCAGAGGATTGTTCATTGTTTTATTTTCTTCTCCTCAGAAAACAGAGAAAAAACTCTGATCATCCTGAAGAAATAGTGACATCATCAAGTTTAGATTCAAATGTTTTTGCAAATAACGGGCAAGATTTATTTTCATTAATATGTGTTTTATGGATATTTGCCTGTGGCGGGGTGCGAGGGCACTGGGTTTTAAACTAATGAAATATGTTGAAAAATAAACAAGATGACACCGTTCACACTCCGACTACGCCACCCTGGGGATTTCTCACAAAGAATTAGAATGAAGTCGTTCACAAGGAATACACAGCTTCATATCACGATAAGAGTCAGAGGCTTGTGTCATCGTACAAAACTCTTTATTGACAATATTAAATAATAAACATTTGTTCCCAACAGCCACTGAGGGTCTAGGACAAAGTCAAGGCCAGGGACTAGAGCTTACCAACAGAGGGAGAGAGTGAACACACACGCACGCACGCACGCACGCACGCACGCACGCACGCACGCACGCACGCACGCACGCACGCACGCACGCACGCACGCACGCACGCACGCACGCACCCACCCACGCACGCACGCACACACACACACACACACACACCACGCACACACACACACACACACACACACACACACACACACACACACACGACCTACACACACACGCACGCACTCACACACACACGCACTCACACACACGACCCACACACGCACGCACGCACGCACACACACACACACACACACCGCACTCATACACACACACACACACACACACACACACTGGGTTGATTCTAGAGCTCAGTCAAACTTAGTCAAACACAAAATAAAGAAAAATAAATGTTGCATCTTTGCTCAGAGCAAAGCCAAATGTCATCAAAATGCAAACAAATATATTTCAAAATAAAATCAATAAAGGAAACAAAACAAACTTAAACAATTTCATATCAAAACAAACACATATAATGCAACTGGAAAGAGCAAATTAAATAAAACTAAAGAAAACCACAAAGAAAAATTAGAATTAAAGCTACAATATGTAATTATTTTTGCCGTAGGGGTCGCTAACATCATTCTCTTGTGCTTCATATGTAAACTGCTTTAAATATAATATTAAACACAGTAATGGACAGACTCAGACTGTATAATCTCTGTTCTGTGTGATGGAGATGATTTGGTGATTCTTGTATCTTGTCTGTTCATTCCTGTTTTTACCATCTTGTTTTCATTTTGAATGATTAATGCTAATTTTCTTAATAAAACCTCTGCAGTTGTGTGTAATATGTCTCCTTTCCTGAGATGTGTGTTAGAAATGTGTTGATTCCTCCTCATGAGCTGGTAATGTATTGTAATATAGAAGTAAGTGTGAGTATTAATGGTCAAGTGTTGATGTAAAAGAAGTGGTTCAGCCGTTGGCTAAAGTGTCAGAAGCTCTGAGGAAATTGGTTTGTTACTGAAATGCTACTCCAGAAATGCATATATCTTCAACAGTCGGACACTAGAAGACTGGAACCAGTGTCATCTTGACCTGATACACTTTTCACAGCAAAGTCTTTGTCTGTCGTCCCAAGTCCTCTAGTCGGGAATGTGGAAAATAGGCATTCTTCAAGTTTAACAGCAAAAACACAAATCACAATCTTCTGTGTTTCACAGTTCCTGGTTTGTTAACTTTCACAATCCGTTGTTGTATCATGAACCATGTAACACATGTTGGTGCTGTCACAATCCTGAGGATTTTTGTTCTGCACAATATTAGCATTGACCAGCAGGTGTCGCTGTGTGCATTCGAAGCCTTGAGAAATCAAGCACTTTAACACACATCTGGCTGGAAAGCTTCATGAAGCTTCATCTCTCCATCACTACCTCCAGGTTCTCTTAGCTCAACAGTTATATGGTATATTCGCCAATATATATATATATATTTACTGTAGTAAATCACATGCAACATTTTGTGAACAATATTCAAAAGATGAGTTTTGTTTCTTGCCACTGTCACATTCGGCTTGCTCAGTTAATTCATATTCTGAAAATACTATAATAACTGTACTTGACCTTTTATACGAGAACACAAACATTGAATTGATTTGAGCCGGATAATGACTATTGTCTTCAATAGTGGAGAAGTTTACAGTACATCTTCAGTTTGCTGTATACAGTGACACTTCACATGAGAGTATCCGCTAAAACACAAGTTCCCGTTCAGACTGTAGCGTTCGACGTCACATCAGAACGCACCGATGAACTGGGATCTGGCCTGAGAGATTGTGCTGTTCATTCAGCTGTAAAGAGTGAGTGCTGCTGTGCACTTCAGCGCTATAAAGAGAGATACAGTTCTCTGAAAGAGCATTATACACGTGTGACACACTTCAAGATGTCGCTCCACCCGTGTGTTTCTGATGCGGGCGTTTCCTGGCGCCGGCTGATGGTCACGATCGCGTGTTTGGGCATTAAACACTAAAATACCGCTGCTAGTGAAATAAGCAAATCTGCCCAATTCCCAAACCACGGCAGTGTCCTCAACCCAGGAGTCTGCAAACAAATAACAAACCAACACTAAGCGTTACTAAAGCCTAACAGGGGAATGACTTAAATCTCATCTTGTCATTAACCACTACAGTACATAAAGTCACTTACACATGAAAATGTGAACAAATGGATTATCACGTCCGTCTCCTGCAAAATTTCCTCAAATTAATCAAAAATCATTTGAAAAATCATAAATACACGTGATTAACCAATTCATTTTAATTTATGGTCGAGCCCCATCTGTTAGACCGGCTCTCAGGCTGCAACAAGAAGGAGACCAGACGCGTCAATTCTCAGCAGACATTTATTTTAATGCAAGAAAAAACATAAGCATAACATAAATAAATAAATGTATCAGGGTCGGGCAGGACACTCAGCAAAGCGCAGACCAACCAACTCCATACGGGAGACAAACGGTCAAAAGCCCCTTCACGAGCAGTCTCCTCCACATTTCACTCTGCATCCAACAAGTGTCAGGTGTGTCGGCCACACACCAACCAACCACACACACACACACACACACACACACACACACACACACACACACACACCAACCACACACACACACACACACACGCACAGCCTAGCCCGAGACGTCACACAGTGCATGGTCAATAGTGTAAGATCCAAGAGAATGAGACATGGAGCCGGAGCCGGAGATTATTAGTAAGTCATTAGTGACTGTAACCAGCGCAGTCTCAGTGTTGTGTAGTTTCTGAAACCCAGACTGATGAGGCTCAAATAGATTATTTTCAATTAAGAGTTTGTTTAATTGGGCCGCAACAAACCCTCCAAGACTTTAGCCAGGAATGAAAGATTTGAGTTTTGCTTTTTTAAACGGGAGTGACAGCAGCAGTTTTAAGTGTCCTCCCCAGATGACAGAGTCATTTATTACAGCAAGAACTGAGGGACATAAAGGACCAACGCAAGATTTAAACCGGCTACAAGGCATCGGATCAAATATGCAAGTGGAAGCTTTCATACGAAAAAACGGCTTGCAGAGCATCTCAGGTTATAATATAGTACATGTGGAGAAAGCAGTGCCAGAGAAACTTAGTGTATTAGCAGCAAGATCAGCAGACCCCACAGAAGTATGAATATTTCTGCGAATATTGTTTTTTTTTGTTCACTGAAAAATGTGAGAAACTCATTACACAACCAATCAGACGAAGTCAAAGAACTGACACGTCCGCATTAAGTAGACTGTTAACTGTATGAAAGAGCTGTCTAGGATTGTGTTGATTATTTTCAATAATATGTAGAAATATGCAGATCTTACAGTTTCAATAGTTACTCTGTAGTGTGTCAAGCAGTTTTTGCAAGCTTGGTGAAACACATTTAAACCAGAGCAACGCCATTTCCGACATGCAGCTTTCTGTAAGCGCAAATCATCATTATACCAGGAGCTGACTGTACAAATGAGACATTACGTGTTTTTATGGGGCAGAGATGTCCAAGTTGTAAGAACATTGTTAAATACTAAGATGTTTTCCTCAAGAGGAGCAGAGGACACAACATCTAAAGAAGAGACCATCGAATTTGCAAAAGTAGCGTGATCAATTGATTGCCATTTACGGAATGACATAGTTTGTGAAGTCTCTCGACTAGAATGAAATATCTCAATATTAAAGAAGATACTGTAGCTAGATGGTCATAAAGTCCAACATCCACAACAGAGAAATTAGAGAGAAAATAATCATTTGCAACAACTAAATCCAATGTATGACCTTTAAGGCTGGTTCACACGGGACGATTTTAAAATTGTCGGCCGATTTTCCAAACCTGAGAGACCCCACACACGGCGATAAAAAATCACGGGTCTAACAGTTTTGGTCGTACAATGTGTGGTGCGCAACCACACGGCAAATCAACACATCACACACAAACCGATTTGACTCCCGAGCATTCCCAGGTCAGACGGGAAATCTCGCAAAATCCCTCGAGATCAAACGTGACTTCAGAGTAAACAATCATGGCGGACGAAGAGAATGCAGTGGCCATAGTTTGTGCTTTGTTTTTAAGCGAAAAAAAACATAAGAAAAACAAGAAAAGGCGATGGTCAAAGAAGTGGAGACAACGCGAGCATGGACTATACTTGCTATATACTTTCTGGTGCGCCATGCTGCCGGCTGTTTTGATTTTTGTTTCCCGGTACCTCTCGCCGCCTTGTACCTCGCTTTCTGATTGGCTACACGCCACAGTCCACAGGCTGCGTGCTCGTTTGTCCTCGGGGGACACCACACACGAGAAGAAATCGGGCCAAATAAATCCAACATGTTGGATATCCCCGATTTGAGATCGGAGCGGTCCCGATGTCCTTCCGAGCAGACGAGAGCAGTCTTAACACACCACACACGGCAGGAATATCTGATCAGATTATTTTACGATAATCGGAGCATCCTTAAGATTGTCGGAAGGGGGGAATCGGGACTAAAATCGGCCTAAGTATCCTGCCGTGTGAACCAGGCTTTACAGTGAGTCGGGACGTTTACAAACTGAGAAAGATTGATAGGAAATCTTGGCCATGGCACAGGCTTTCTGGTCTACATGTATATTAAAGTCTCCCAGAATCACAATTCTCTTCAATTTACAGATACGTTTAAAACAAGACATTCAAATGTTGTAAAACGATCACCACCTCGACCTGTAGTCCGCGAGACGTCATTCGACTTATCGATCAGCCCAAAGCCCGCTGGAGTCAGCTGACCACAGGTTTTATCCATTGCTTAAACACAAACTATGCCTCATATTCTCAGACCAGTAAACACAAATCCATAACGTCTCACCCAGTTCCCCAAACATCTTATATTCAGATCAAAATGAAACTCTACACTCAAAACCATTCACTCTTGCTGAACAACCAAACTTTGCCCTCAGACATCACACACAAGCCCTCACAACACACACTACAACATAGTCTTACACACTGGTGTAATACATTCAAAACAACATTTCCAAAACTGGTAAGTTATGGTCCCCCTATGTTGCTTGTGGTCTTGTGGTCCCTCCGACCCTCCCCCTCACAAACCGTTTCAAATGATGAACACAAAAGACACAACCAATGGACACATTATGTTTATTCATTCATGTACTACACAGTACAACTCCTCCTCCCCCTTTTCCTCTACTTCCTCTTCCTCCTCCTCCCCCTCTTCCTCCTCCTCCCCCTTTTCCTCTACTTCCTCTTCCTCCTCCTCCCCATCCCCCTCCTCCTCCTCTTCCTCCTCCTCCTCCCCCTCTTCCTCCTCCTCCCCATCCCCCTCCTCCTCCTCTTCCTCCTCCTCCTCCCCCTCTTCCTCCTCCTCCCCATCCCCCTCCTCCTCCTCTTCCTCCTCCTCCCCCCTCTTCCTCCTCCCCCCCTCCTCCTCCTCCCCATCCCCCTCATCTTCCTTCTGCTCTTCCTCCTCCCATCCCCCTCTTCCTCATTTTCTTCCTCCTCCTCTTCCTCCTCCGCCCCCTCTTCCTCCTTTTCTTCATCATCCTCCCCCTTTCCTCTTCCTCTTCCTCCTCCTCTTCCTCCTCTTCCTCCAAATGAAGGGATTTGTGTGTAGAGTTTTGCAGTGACAGTTCAACAAATCTGACTCATGTGTCATAACCAGGGAAAAGTGTTTATTTTAGTGAAATGTGTGTGCTTTTTGATAAATGGCATTATGGTTTTGACATTGTAGTTCAAAAGCCTGGTTATAGTGTTTAAGCAATCTAGAAAAACTGTAAAAAGAAGACCATCGTCCTGTTTATGTCATGTTTCCGTAAGAAGTCCAGCTTTTTGTCCATGATAAATCCGACAGCAGCAAAGCTTTGTTGTTCACAGAGCGCACGTTAAGTAACGCGGCTTTTAAAGGGCTAGCAGTCTCCGCATCACAGGCATGCCACTCACACGGCAGAGCTGCCCTGGTGAAAAAAAATATGTTAAGTATACTTGAAGCCAGACTAATTATTAGTATACTTCAAGTGTGTTAAATGATTAGTTAACTTAAAGTGTGCTATTTTGAAACAACTAATTTTGTACTAAGTATATTTTAGTAGTAATTAAGTTGTAGTAAAGCATAACTTTAAATGTATTTAGTGTACTTTTGTGTACTAAATTGGAACAACTTTGAGTATATTTAGTATACTTTAAGTATATGCCTGTGTAGGGACTAGTTACATACTTGATTAGTGTATTAAAGTGTACTTTATCTGTGTTACAAGTACATTACAAATTAATTACAAGTGTCTTCGAAACATACAATAAATATACCATAAATGTATTAAAAATATATATTAAGTATACTTGCAGCCACACTAATTATAAGTATACTTCAAGTGTGTTAAGGATTAGTTAACTTTAAGTGTGCTATTTTGAAACAACTAATTTTGTACTAAGTATATTTTAGTTGTATTTCAATTGTAGTAAAGCATAACTTTAAGTGTATTTAGTGTACTTTTGTGTGCTAAATTGGAACAACTTCAAGTATACTTAGTATACTTTAAGTATATGCCCGTGTAGGGACTAGTTACATACTCGATTAGTGATAAAGTGTACTAAAGTGTGTTACAAGTACATTACAAAATCATTACGAGCAATATACAAGTCTATTATTTTTGAGTAAAAAATATATTCTCTGTAATACCTTTGGCTTAATCCAAATACTACAAATAGCACACTTTGTCTTCAATAACAAATGCACATTAAAAAGTGTATTTAAGCATATATTTATTACCAATGTACTGATAGTGCACTTGTTAGAAATATATTAAAGGGGTCATGACATGGTTTTTTTTTATTTTATTATTATGTTCCCTTAGGTGCAATTATAGTATTACTATAGTTTTTTTTTACAAAAAACTTTTCAAATGTAGTGATTTATGAACTTTTCCCACCCTGTTTCTCATCCTCTGATTCAAACAGTCTGTTTTGGGGGTGTTTCCCCTTTAAGAGTTCAGTGTTAACGCCCACTGTTATGATTGGCTAACGTCAGTGCCTATGCATCAATTATTAACGCCCCCAGCCAGAACGTTTGCGGATTCGGCGCAACTGTTTAGTAGCGGGTGATGCATGCGAAGCGATGGCTCTTGCAATGATAAAACCTTATTATGTTTGAGCCGGAATCAGAGGAAAATGAAGCATCACCACAACAACGAAGACTGGATCAGCCCGTGTCCACATGGAAAGTGAAACTATTTTGAATTAATAAAAAAAAAATAACCCGAGACACTTGAAAACGGATTATTGTTGCATAATTATCCTATAGCTTCATTTGTTAAACAGTTTAACATTATTTAACTAATTCCAATGAAATGATAGGGTGTACCACGGACAAAAATGCACAGGCCATCTTAGAAGATGCAGCATTGATAAAGGCAACATTTTTAATTTTCTATCACAGGCCTACTAGAAAGGCGACATATTTTCAAGATTCTCTTATACAAATGTGTTTATATTAGCCATGGTAAAAAGTAAGTTTGCGTCGTCGTTATTGAGCCCAGACTCGGCACGGACTTATCTTTGAGCAACAGTTTTCTGGCAAAGCCAAGCATCATATTGGGATTTTTTCCTCAAAACAGTCATCCTTAAATGTATAGAACAAACGCTTAAACTAACACTGCCGTGACTGGGACGTCCGCAAAAAATAAAGTGCATCCATTTTTCCTGACGACTGGATCTTTCAGCGTATTTAAAAAGTAGTTTAAAAGTTTTAAATACATTACTTACAGTTTGCGTCGTCGATGTTGAGCCCAGAATAGTCAGCACGGACTTATCTTTGAGCAACAGTTTTCTGGCAAAGCTCAAAACAGTCATCCTTAAAATGTATAGAACAAACGCTTAAACTAACACTGCCGTGACTGGGACGTCCGCAAAAAATAAAGTGCATCCATTTTCCCCTGACGACTGGATCTTTCGCAGCGTATTCAAAGATGTTGTTTGTCCACAGCCAGGAACAGCACATCTGCGGCATCGTCATTTCCCTGTACACAGACCCACTCGCTGTCCGGCGACTGAACACTTGTGAGGCGCGCGCGGGCGCGACAATGATACGAAATGAGCGTAGTTGTCTTGCGCTTAAAGCGTAGTTGTCTAGTTCTGGAGGCGGTCGTATGCAAACGCTGGTACGTCACTTCGTACCGTGACGTCACTTCTTACCATGGATCCAGAACGAGCTGTATTTAGAGCTTGATTAAATAAATGATTCGTTTATAACGGGGAGGAAGTCTTAAGCTATGAAACTTGCAGGACGTTTTAATGGTACAAAGACCTCTTATATACCAAAAGATCAAGGCAAATTTGGTTTCTCATGTCATGACCCCTTTAAAAGTATGCTTGTTTTCAGCATATTTCTTAAAAGTGTAATTAAGCATATATTTATTACCAATGTAATTACAGTGCACTTGTTAGCAATATGTTAGCAGTATGCTTGCTTTTAAATATATTTTTAGAAAATATACTAAAGTACTATTATTTTAAAGTGTCTTAAAAGTTGTATTATAAAAATAGATAAAAAGCATGATTCTAATATACTTTTAATATATTTAAAGATAGTTTTTTTTTTTTTAGTATATTTGCAATGTACTATTGCAAAAGGGAATATATTTCAAATACAATAAAGTATACTTTTTTTCACTAGGGTGATCAGTTAGTAAAATCAACACCAGAGGAAGACAGTCTTCTGATCCTTCGTCGGCAGTTCAAAACTGGGATGGAAGAAGACGAGGAAGAGACGTAGCTTCGTCCTGAGCTCTGATGAATAAACCGCTTGGGCCGCAGCAACCCAGCCCTGTCACAGTGGCCGTAGGTTCCCTCGACAGAGAATAACTCCGCTTCAGGGATAACAGCTGGCGGGAGGTGTACCGTAAGATTATTACCGTTATATTCTAGAACAGTGCTTATCAAACTTTTTACACCATGTGAGTGTAGTGTAGTAGGCCTAACTATTCAGCTACAGTTATGCACAGCTCAAAAATGAGGCAGTTTTATTTCTAATAATATTTATTATTGTCTGCCACTTTAAACATTGTAAAAACACAGTTTGAATAATATAGCTGCAAGCAGCCATTACGGGGCCAAGCGCAAAAGCAGACGACGAGATATGCCTCATGGCTGAAAGTGTGAGACAAACTGCAGCAAGGAGCAATTAAAGACATTTGAAGATGAATTTTGGCAAAATGGTTGAAAATCACATACAATAACTAAAAATATGATTATCACTTTCGACCAATAGGTGGCGCAATTACGAAACTGATGTGATGTGGTCAGAGTGAAGTGACAATGACCCTTACAAAGTTTGGTGTCAATGTGTCAAGGCATTGCAGATATAAAGCCTGAATAGTCATTTTGGCATCATGCCTCAACTTTGCCACTGCGGTATACGAAAACGGTTTCGTCTATCAACACGAAATCCATAACTTTTACTCGGCACGGTCTGGAGATGACACGAGCCGATTTTGGTGAAAATCGGACGTTCGGTCTAGGAGGAGTTTGAAAAAGTAGGTTTTAAAAGAAAATAAAGATGGCGGACAGGAAGTTTGGCTGACTATGGCAAAATTGGTATCTATGTTTTCAGCATAACCCAAGGAATCTATTGAGATCAGTGTCATTACTATAGGCAAATGTATTCAAAAGTTATTAGCATTTTTGGAAATTTCATTATAACTTTTGACCAAAAGGTGGCGCTGTCTAATACATTTTTGAGTACCTTTAGGGCGTTGTACTGATGACCCATACTGAGTTTCGTAACGATACGTTCATGCGTTCATAAAATACAGCATTTTAGCACATAATTCAAAATGGCCGACAGCCAAAATGGCCGATATGGGAAAATTGGATATCATTCAACTCGGCATGACGCCCTGAATCTAACGAGACCACTTTTGTGATTTTTGGACAAACCGTTCAGAAGTTATAAGCAAAAACATAAATTCTTCATATCTCCGGACCAGTAGGTGGCGCTGCGCCGAAACGCAGCATGTAGCCTCAGGTCATGCTTATGATGACATGTACCAAGTTTGGTCTGAATCCGATAAAGCGTTGTGGAGATACGGCCTTACGTCTGTTTTCGCAAGCGCTACGTAAAATTTATTTGCGCGGTATTCGAGAACGGTAATTCAAATCAACTTGATTTCCATAACTTTTTGTCGGCATAGTCTCGAGATGATTTGGTTCATTTTTCGTGAAATTCGGAGCAACGGCCTAGGGGGAGTTTGAAAAAGTAGGTTTTTCGGAAAATTCAAAATGGCGGGAAAACTATTATGACGGAAAATGACGTCATAGGGTGCAGTCGAATCGTCGTGAGCTCAGGAATCAGAGGAAAAAAGAATTCACCTTTGGCTAAGCCCCGCCCCCCTTAGTTACTGTTGCTACCTCCGACAACTTCATCTGGGCTCTGGTTTGGTATCAACATGGCTTATGCTGTGACGGCTCTTCCTGCTGAAATTTTATCAAACTTTTATAAAGCAGCAAATAAAGTGTCCGATAGAAGTAGGCAAAAGTGTCTGCAGTGTGCGTTTGAAGGCTTTATTCAAGACAAATGGTGAAACGCAAGCAACAACAAGGCATCCAAATAGAGGCAAAAGCATAACGGTCACAGTCAAACAATGAACCACCGCATATCCTAATCGAGACGGAGGCTGTGACTAACAATATCAGGAGAAACACTGTCATGCAAAGCTGGGTAGGTCTCTATTCACTTCTATAATCGTTATTATTTACAAAGCAAACGGACTACGCGAGTATAAAGTTGTATTTATTAGCAGCGTGTGCTAGCGTATCAACAATTAGGGCAGAGAACCGAAATCATAACCTAAACCTGCATAAAACTGTCTAACTAGTATAACTTCACAGTCAGGTTAAAAGCTAAATGTATCTTAGAGCACAAAAGTGTGTTGTTGATCTTGAGGGGTTTCGCTGACTGTGAGGACGTCCACACAGTTTAATCCAAAGACGACACTTGTCAGTATTTTACTTCGGTTTTGGGAAGGGGAAAAAACGGACACCCCCCTCCAACCTTTCTGGGAAACGCGTATCTGTGTTACAAATGCCCCCGGCACAACGTTTAACCATATTTTTTATAAAACGACGACGTAATAGCCTGCCGAGACCAAAAATATGAGCCTCCTGCGTTGAAGTCAATGGAGTGCCGTGAAAAAGTGTCGGACCCTCTGTGGGAGCTCGTTCTTGGCTGCGCTGTGATTGGTCAATCTACATTCTAGGGCGTGGCTTAGCCAAAGGCGAATTTTGTTTCTAGCCCTTGTGGTTCAAAAGTTATTAGCATAAACATGAGTGAAACTTTGGACAGCTGGTGGCGCTAGAGGGAATGAGTTGGAGACTCCAAATTTGCTATGGTGATAGTTCAGGCTGTCCTCTATCACTGTGCGAATTTGTATAAGTTTCCCGCAAACGGTTCTATAGGCTGCCATAGACACCCAGTCGGAAGAAAAAAAAGAAAAAAAAGAAGAAGAATAAGAACAGGAACAGATACAATAGGTGCCCGCACCTTCAGTGCTTGGCCCCTAACTAACACTGCACTGTGCTGCTTACCAGTGATGTGCGGGTCAATGTATAAACAACCCGCACCCGACCGACGTTTTCAACTAACCCGCCCGCAACTCGGATCGCAAAAAAAAGAAAGAAAATATTGTACCCGACCCGCTTCCTGACCCGCATTTTTTTAAAGTAGCTAGTAAATGCTCATAGTAGTGTCATTGGGCCATAGACGGAGGAACTAGGGGTGCGCATTTTTCTGATTGCTGTATGATATCGCCTAGTGTTATGTAATAAAGGCTTGATTTATTCATTTATTTCGTTTCATTTTCTTAATTAAGATGCTGCATGTGTTTATCCAGTCTAATCGACGTGTGCGTCTCTCACCCGACTTTCCCAACAAAAATCCCCCCGCCCCCCTCTCAGAAAATAGCTACATAAAACTGACATTACTGAGCTATATGCGTTTAAAAGTAGGCTATAGCCTGTTAAAATGGCACAAAAGCATTGCTCAGTTCAACGTGTTGGGAAATCGGGCATTTTGTCCCGCGTCAGCTTTTATTCAAAAGTTAATAACGCGCTCAACATTCAAAAGGTAAATAAGGATTTCCCACTTTCATCTCTGCCTGCAGACTGAGCTCGTGCGTCATCCTCGCGCCAGTTATTCAGACAATAAAGTGTAGACCTATGCATTACATAGAAAATTGTGTCTAGTACTATATAAATTTCAAAGATTTAATTGGCATCTTTATTTCAAACGACCCGACCGACCGCGATCGACCCGAATATCATTAAAAAAATTTTTGGATGACTCGTAACCGCGGGTGACAGGCACCCGCTCATTTTGGATCAACCCGCGCATCACTGCTGCTTACATACAGGTAAATAAAAAACTTAAATAATGATTACAAATGTATTGCACCTAAAAGTGAAATAAAAACGGTAGGCTACTGTACTTAAAATATTAAGTTTAAAAAAAGTACTGTACTGTACTGTACAAGTACTGTACTTGTACTTGTGTAAAAAAATGAACACAGGCTATTTAACCTTTTTACACGTACATTAAAAATATTCTGGCTGACCCCCGTGAGCTTTTCAAAGCGACCCTTACTTAACTTATCACTGTATAGTTTCCATGGTGACGCATCATTGTTTGTCACATGACACCACAGCCACAATAGCGCTGAACGACTGATGTGATGATCTGCTTTTATTTCCTTTTTTATTCAAAATATTCACAAATTTGAAATATCTGACATTCCGATTGTCAAATATGTGCAAGTGGAAGTGTTTTGTTGTTTAAACACCTTTATAACGATCGTGATAGTTGAGCTGTATGCGCCGCCATGTTAGTTTGTGCCGCTGTTCAGAGAATCGGATCTGTTGGATTTACAACACGTGAATTCATCCACTTCTCCCGAAATACATGAAAGTAAGTGACCGGTGACCTGGGAGAAAGTTGCTTGTCGTCTAATTATAATGGAAATTATTATTATTGCCGCTTCCATAGACATCAGTGTGTATTTTACAAATTCTAAATGTATAGTTTTTTTTTAGTACTTATGTGAATTTAAATGTCTGAAACCTAAAATAAACACGTTTCACATTGATCACATGATGCTTTGATAAATGTGATGATAAATTATTAAAAGTAATTTTAATTAATACAAAAGATACGTTTTAACAACTTGGAGGAATTGATATAACGTATTATTCTTTTGCAAAACTATGTGGCATTAAGTTGACTCCATAGTCTCGACTGGTCCCTGGAGCGTACGATTACACCGGTGTGAGAAGAACGGTAAGTTTCAAAAACAGATATGTTCAAAATCCAAAGCTTGATCGTATTGGTAAGACTGACTTACTACATGTGACTTTTATTCAATACCTCCCTTCATGTATTTACAGAAAACAATTATTTTTTTTTATTTTTTTTTTATCATGTTTCAAAGGCTGTAGTTCAGAGTAACCATTGCGTAGCGGCTTTATTTCCTGTTGTGGTAAAGATTTCCAGCAGCGTCTTAACAAGTGAGTCAGAAGTTTTTAAATGCAGGCCTCTGATTGGTTGAGACTTTAGCACAACACTTGATGGCCTGGATGTGAAGATATTAACTAATATTTCAGAATTTAACTAAGATCACATGTGTAGCATGCTTGGTATCTATGAACTCCAATTTGCTTTCCCTATTTGTTAATTTACATCCCATTGAGCTAACTCTGTGACGATTTAGTATTAAAATAATCTTGAAGGTTCTTCTCTTAAAATCACTGTTTAACCTTGCAGTAAAACACGGCCAAATTCTGACATTAATATCATTTTCCATTAAAACAGGAATAAGTTGAGCAGTTCAGTTGTAGAAAGAAGAGGAACTGTTCTCTGAATGTGTGAGAGTTCACACCCGTCCGCCTAAACTGGTCACAGTTGTGTGTGTGTTAAACACACTAACTGACTTCTCTGCGCCAGCGCTGACATGCTTCTGAAAATACTAGAGCTCAAAGCCACAACACAAAGAGACTGTCACGCAGGGGTAGAAACACACACGAAGATGAAGATGAAGAAGAAGAAGCCAATAGGTAATATTTAATAAATCCAACAAGTAATTTGAACAGTAAAGAGCAACATACAACACACCCACTAAAGACGACACCAGACACGAGTCCAAACAAACCTGACTGTGACACACACACAAGACACTATTACTGTGGACAGCAGGTTCGGTCCGACTACGGCATGATTGATATCATTGTTCATTACAAAAGGAAAAAATAAAATATATTTTCATTTTTATTAATTTTTTCATTATAGTTTTACAAGGAAGAAATATCTTGAGTATCTTCAGAGCATGGTGCCGATGACACACACTGACTTTCATAATGACACACCAATGTATTCATAAAATATAGCCAACACTGACTCGTTGTCAAACGTTCCTGTGGCAACATTTTAGCAAAACGCAAAATACGTCCCAATATGTACATATTACTGCAGTTTCTAAAAGAAATGAAGACTAGAGGCAGTAAAACAGCACTTTTAATGGTTTTCACATACATTTATGATAACTTATTAAGCTTGCTCAGTGGCTCAGCTGGAAGATCTTGGGTTCGAATCCCGTACAAGACGAGTCATGATATAAGATCTCAAAGTTAATAAATAATCTTAAATACCATGGCTACGATTACGTTTTCATGTCGCATTTGCCAGCAGCCATATCACCCTGTAGCCTAAGACTGGTGTCCCACTGAAGCTAAGCAGGGCTGAGTCTGGTTAGTACCTGGATGGGAGACTCCTGAGAAATCCAGGTTGCTGCTGGAAGAGGTGTTAGTGAGGCCAGCAGGGGGCGCTCACCCTGTGGTCTGTGTGGGTCGTAACGCCCCAGTGTAGTGACGGGGACACTATACTGCCAAAGAGCGCCGTCCTTCGGATGAGATGTTAAACCGAGGTCCTGACTCTCTGTGGTCATTAAAAATCCCAAAAAGAAAAGTACTGAAAAAGAGTAGGGGTGTAACCCCGGCATCCTGGTCAAAATATGCCCAGTGGCCTCTGTCCATCATGGCCTCCTCATCATCCCCATTCACTGATTGGCTTCATCACTGTCTCCTCTCCACCAGTAAGCTGGTGTGTGGTGGGCGTTCTGGCGCAATATGGCTGCCGTCACATCATCCAGGTGGAGCTGCACATTGGTGGTGTTTGAGGAGATTCCCCCTTCTGTATAGTGCTTTGAGGTCTCAGAAAGGAGGTCTCAGGCTCTTTAATAGCCAACCTCAGGGATGGGGTGAGGTGAGGTGAGGTGAGGTGGGGTGGGGTGGGGTTAACTATAATACTATTGGCTATTAAGCCATCTCCTGCTGTTAGCTTTCCATTGACTCCCATTCATTTTGGCGTCACTTTGACAGCGAATAACTTTACATCTGAGGCGTTTAAAGACTCAATTTGTCCATTATTTCTTTCTAAAGAAACACGACAATGTATAAAAGTCTCCATTTCCTTGTATCTTACGTTATGGCCCCGTAGAAGCCGTTTTAGTAAAAATAGGCTAACGATTGCGTCATAATCACTCGACTCTGTCGCACAGTCGA
Organism: Phoxinus dragarum; assembly: GCA_033366665.1. Classification (NCBI taxonomy): domain Eukaryota; kingdom Metazoa; phylum Chordata; class Actinopteri; order Cypriniformes; family Leuciscidae; genus Phoxinus; species Phoxinus dragarum. Next base: position 121,625 of record JARPMJ010001736.1, on the reverse strand, counting down.
GAAATTACCGTATAGACCGGTGGAGAAGCTCACGGGCAATCGGGGGGACGTGGAGGCATAAAGTCTGATAAAGTCAAGGGAGAAGCCCATAGAGAGTGATAAAGTTGCTCCCGCTGCTAGCTCATGGACAGCTAATGCTCACGCTCTCCGTCTCTGAGAGATTCGGAAGGGAATGATTCAGATTTCTCTCGGCACAGCGACTAGAAGACTGACAGCTGTCAGACACACGTCACATCTACGTCGTCAAGCTCAGGAAGTGCTCGAGCAGAACGTGTCACAGTGTCTGGTTGGTGTTCCCTGGGTAGCCACTAGAGGTCCTCTTCCCCCACAGGTGTCAGTCACTATTGGACTACAATCCCCATCACCCTTGTCGGACTCATCATTCATCATCACACTCAGCTGTTCACACTCACCTTGTTACTGTCGGTCTATTTATACCCTGTCCGTTGTATCACTCGTTCTGGAATCCTTGTTTCTTGTCACCCGCTTCCCAGAGTCTGTCTTGGTTTGTCTTAGTGTTTGTTTCTTGTGTTGGACTGATTTTCATGATTATGACCTTTTGCTGGCTTGGATTTACGATTACGGATTACCCAATAAACTGCACTTGGATTTCACCTTCTCGTGTGCGTGTCGTGACAGTTCGTCTGGCGATCAGGAAGTGATGCTTCTAATGGGCTTCACTTTTCTCCGTTGAAACCTATGGGGTCGCTGTGTCCATTTACTTTACGGTCTATGGGTTTAATTTGTCGTTTAATGAGATGTAAAAGCCTATATGTTGTCAGTGCGAGAGTTTTCGTGTGACGAGTGCTTTGATCACTTGATTTAAAAATCAAATTTCAGCGCTAGATCGTCTCTTATTTAACAAACGAACGAAATGAATGCTCTGCTAGTTAACTAGAGATGTTTTTATTATTTGTATTGGTAAATTCGTGCCGCGAGATGTTTTGAAAAGTGGTGTGGACAATATCGACCCTGGCAAAAAGTGGTGGAGACATGTCCCATCCGTCCCTCCTGCAAATTACGCCTATGGATATACAGTATGTCTCAGGACTGGAGAGAGTAAAGCAGAATATTATAATCCATGTGTAGAAACTTAATATCTGCTTTACAGACGCTCATGAAGTGTGTGCAAATACTTCCTGTGTGACCAAACTGGAGCTGATGTTAATCATTTCAAAATACCTTAAAAACTGTTTTAGAATAAATTTGCTACAATTGAGTCATGGATATTGGAAAACTTTTCAGTAGCTAAAACTATTTTTTACTTCTAGATTGTAACGGCATGCTGGAAACTGCTAAAATAAAGAAGTGAGACTAACAGTGATGCTCTCGTGTGCAAAAGTAGCCAATAAACTGTTCAGAGCAGATGTGTGTGGAGACAGTGCGGTTCACAGTATATGCACTTCTCACACACTTCTCACACACTTAAAGCAACACTTCACTGTGTCATCATGTCACTATACAGAAACTCTAGCAGGATTTCAACACTCAGTGGATCAGACGAGAAGTGACCAACCAGAGGAGGAGCTGATGACGTTTAAAGGAGGAGCTGTAACTATATATAATGAAGAGGAGGAGCTGTAACTATATATAATGAAGAGGAGGAGCTGTAACTATATATAATGAAGAGGAGGAGCTGTAACTATATATAATGAAGAGAAAGACTGACAGAAACAGAAAATGTCTGATAAGTGTGATCTGTGTCTGCTGGGACTGATCATTCTCTCTTCACTTCTCACAGGTAAAGAAATCTGTATTTTCTCTAAACACATTTAGTGGAGTTAGTCTGGAAAGAGTTCATTTGAACATGCTCAGTTTATTCTTGCACACATTCACGTTGTGATCTCAGAGTTGTGTATTGATACACACAGATCATACTGTATTATTCCTGATACTGGACATAGTGTCACTCAAACATCTGATGATGGAGATTATCTTCATATTAAGAGTGTGTCAGTGATTTGAACATCTCTCTGATAAAGACTAATAGTTTATTCTGGAGAGTGTGTTGTTTGCTTTAAGTGAGGAAAAATACTATGATTTGAAACTTCTGCTTTTTCTGCTGGTATGTTTTATGTTTTCATTTATTAATATAATAATGATCACTGAGATATACTGTGTTTCAGGATCCAGTGGAGATGATCATGTGTTCATCAGTTCTGGTGGAAATGTGCGTCTGTCCTGTAATAAAGCTCTTCATGACTGCACATCAACTACATGGATCTACAGTAGCTTCAGACATTCAGCAGTTGAACTGATTAAATTAGGGAAGAAAGAGACAGAGGAAAGACACACAGAGAGACACGAGAGACTGAGTCTGGAGTCTGACTGCTCTCTGAACATCAAGAACGTCACAGAAGAAGATTATGGAGATTACACATGCAGACAATATGTGAATGGAGACACACATCAAGGACCTGATGCACGTGTTTATCTGCATGTTCTTCATGGTAAGTTTATGATTATGTGGTAAATTAAAAAAAACTCAGATGATGATTGAAGAGTGTGTGATTTGTGATTTGTGTTCAGTTTCAGTTTCAGTGTCTCCATCATCATCATCATCTTCATCTTCATCCTCACAGACTGAGATCAGTCCAGGCCGCTCTGTGACTCTCTCCTGTCAGTATAATGCTGGATCCTCCTGTGATTATTTGGTTCGTTCTGAGGGTCTTGAGCTGTTGTGGGTGAATCCGGCTGGTGTTGATCTGAAGACAGACTCCAGATATCAGATATCATCATCATCATCATCATCATCATCATCATCAGATCAATATCACTGTATCATCACTCTGACTACAACACTCCTGAAGGAAGATGACAACAGAGAGTGGAGATGTCGGCTTACTCACGGAGAGCAACTCAAGACCTCAGTCAGATACACTGTCAAGTATTCAGGTGAGAAACAGTGTGTGAAGATCTTCATAATGTGTGTGTGTGTGTGTGTGTGTGTGTGTTTGTGTGTGTGTGTGTGTGTGTGTGTGTGTGTGTGTGTCTGTGTGTGTGTGTGTGTGTGTGTGTGTGTGTGTGTGAAGATCCTCATAATGTCAGTAACACTAATGTCTATCAGTATCACTGTGTGTGTGTGTGTGTGTGTGTGTGTGTGTGTGTGTGTGTGTGTGTGTGTGTGTGAAGATCCTCATAATGTCAGTAACACTAATGTCTATCAGTATCACTGTGTGTGTGTGTGTGTGTGTGTGTGTGTGTGTGTGTGTGTGTGTGTGTGTGTGTGTGTGTGTGAGAAGATCCTCATAATGTCAGTAACACTAATGTCTATCAGTATCACTGTGTGTGTGTGTGTGTGTGTGTGTGTGTGTGTGTGTGTGTGTGTGTGTGTGTGAGAAGATCCTCATAATGTCAGTAACACTAATGTCTATCAGTATCACTGTGTGTGTGTGTGTGTGTGTGTGTGTGTGTGTGTGTGTGTGTGTGTGTGTGTGTGTGTGAAGATCCTCATAATGTCAGTAACACTAATGTCTATCAGTATCACTGTGTGTGTGTGTGTGTGTGTGTGTGTGTGTGTGTGTGTGTGTGAGAAGATCCTCATAATGTCAGTAACACTAATGTCTATCAGTATCACTGTGTGTGTGTGTGTGTGTGTGTGTGTGTGTGTGTGTGTGTGTGTGTGTGTGTGTGTGTGTGTGTGTGTGTGTGTGTGTGTGTGAAGATCCTCATAATGTCAGTAACACTAATGTCTATCAGTATCACTGAACCAGAACAAACTGAGGAACAAAAGCTTCTTTGACTCTCACAGAAGAGAAACTCAAAGCATTGCTTCAAACTAATGAACTGCAGTGAAGTGACCGGCCAACAAGTGATGCTGGAAATAATAAAGGATTTTTTTTTTTTTTTAATGTAATATGATGATCAAAGTTAAAATATGATGGTCATATTGTACAGTATTAATGATCTGAACTAACATTCATCTTCACAGCTCCAGCTTTATTAACGACAGCAGTGAATCCAGTCCACATCACACACTCTCAGGATCCCTCAACTATACACACACACGTTTCTAAAGGTACATCATCACTGTCTTTCTCACATCAGTGCTTTCCAGTGCGTAATGCTCGAGTTATCTTCAGTGTTAACTCATCAAAACATGACTGTCATATTCTACAGTATAAAACGGTTAGTTCCAATCCTTGATTCTGATTGGTCTATAGCTGTGTTTTATTCACGATAAAACACGGCTATGACCGCTTCACCCAACGGCTCTGTGTATCACTACACAACACCCCTAGTAACCACTCTTAGCAACACAAACACATGTTTGATCTCATCGATGTTGTTCACTGAAGCTATAGTAGAGTATTGTGAGAGATCGAGTAAGCGAGTGTATCTGCATTTACAGTAGATATAGCATTTTCCTTCAGGTCAGTCCTATATATTCATAATAAATAAATCAGTTTGAATGTCCGCTGCGATATCTTGACCTTTTAACAGTTAAAGGTTTTCCCGAGCCCATAGTCATCTGTCAGTTGCGTCTTCCTTCTCCGTGATCGCAAGTTTGAGTCCTTTCAACTAAAAGTCTTCTCTACTGACTGACTCGCTCATAAACACAGTCTTTGTCGCCATCTATTGGAGAAATAATGTGTGTAACTTCTGTTGCTGTTTACGGTCAGGGACTATTTTTTCCAGCGGAAGGAAGGTTTTTAGTGATTTTACTTCATGAAAGTTGCATAGATACATATTTTTCGGCTTTAATAGTTGTATTGTGTGGTAACCGTTTTATAAAAGCAATAAGGTCGAGGTACTCGTGCCTAACAACACCCTTCAGACGTGACTTATTCACGATACAGCACAGCCTCGAGTTCCTTATTGATTACGTATGATCATCACATTGAGTTGTTGTTTTAGTTTCATGTCATGGACTTTTATGGTGTCCCAATTAGTGTGTTTATGCATATTCTAGACATGTGTAGTGTAAACAGTGAGAGTGTGTTCATGTCACACTCCGGCTCTTTACTCGATTCTCCCAGAAAGCATCTCATGAAGACGATATGTTGAGCTCGTCCATGCAGCGCATTCACTGTAGACACATGAACACCAAACACACATAAAACACTGCGCATCCAGTCACAAAATTATCAAAAAAAATACATGTAAAAATAAACATAACAAATATACAAAAAAAGAGAGAAACACAAAACAAGCCATACACTCGTAATGTGCTCGGCAACAAGTGTAACATATAAAACTTCAGTTATTCATCAACTCTGGGTATGAAATAAACTGATTTTAAAATATATTTTTTTAAAGAATATTTTTTACCTTAAATAAATAGTTATATCTGCCAACATTTAGTTTGTCTGACCAGAGAAAGTTTGTCCTGCCATTCACCTCAACAGCTCAGATGAAACTGAAGAGAAAATGGCCGACTTCACTTATTTTATACTCTAATGCTCTATTCGCCTACTTATACTACGCATTAAAGGTATGTACTCTTTTTGTCAAGAACAAGTAGACACTTTTGAGTGTGTAGCAGAAGAGTACACAAGCTTTGGGACAAACTATATACAATCTCGTCTTTAACGGTTGCTCTCTGTCGATTAGTTACACACACCCTGTCACGCAAACTGACCTGTCAATCATCTTGTCAAAGATAAAATCCTCCACATTTAATTACATTTCCTACTGTATCGTAGAGAAATGCAGAAGCTCGTTGATCTACAGTCGCGGGTCTTTCATGCAGAGACTGTCCTCATATTAATGAAATATGATGCTTTTAAAAGTTGATGGCTAAACGGATCTTAATAAAAGTTCACATAGGAAATATAACACACAACATTGAATAAATATTTTTCTATCAGGTTAAACTTTGATTAGTCACTCAAACCTTTATCTAAACCTCTCACCGTCGGTCGCACATACCCGACATGTTTTGTCGTTTTTAAAAAAAAAATTACGCATTGTAGTTCTGAACTGAATCCTCCTCCAAAAGTGCAATGGGTTGTGGGTAATATCAGCCTTTATAGTGAGTACGGATCGAAAATCCACCGGAGATAGTAGACGATACATACAGTCGGCATCTAGTCATAGTTGGGGGCGTGGTCTAGCGTGGCGAGGGTGGAGTCGGCGGGGGGGAAAAAACAACGAACATTGTGTGTATTTGAATGACAAAAATGTAGTATTGCGAGTCATTGACGCCTGCCGACCGGCAACGGTACATTACAAAATGAACTGCAATAGGTTATGATTGCCCTTATTTAATTAAAAACTGTCAATGACCCAACCAAATGGCCGGAGGTGTCGTTTCCAGATGTGGCATTCGAGATAGCAAAACAGTACTGAGGAGGTTATAATCTAGGTGAAACCTGCCCCAAAAACACCGACTACGCCACCCTAGGAGTTTCGCCCAGAGAATGATTTTCTTTAGTTCCTAATTGCACTACTATTGATTCACTTAAGGACACACAGGTAAGTAAACAAACCAGCCAGAGACGAGGTTCAATTTATAAAAAGAGATCAAATTTTATTCACTAATTAAAACACAATTCAGACCACATTCATACTTGCTGCTGAGGCTTACCCGTGGGGGAGGAAGGAGTCACAGAGGCACAAAGGAATCCCAGGAAAGGCTACCACGTGAACACACACACAAACACTGAAAAACACAAGTGAACACAGCCAAAGAAAACGGGGTAGACGACACAGCACGCAGGAAGGGGATACCACCACCCGGACACCAACACCACCCACTTCGGCTCTCAGCAACTGAAACAGACGCAAACACACGGTCAACAGGGGATTCACTCAAACAAAAGAAAGCACCAATGTAATCTTTAAATGAAGAAAACAAATTGAAAATCTTAAATACAAAATAACCAAACGGCCAGAACCAGCAATGGTTCCAAGAGGCAGTACACTAGAAGTATAGATGTAAATTCTTAGACACTGCTCAGTAAACAAAGAAAAGAACACAAAATAAACAGGGTAAAGTACAATGAAACCTTGGCCAAGGAAAACAAATCCAATAATAAAACAGAAAACAATATTTAAATGTATTAGCAATCTCACTGATAAAGAAACAAACTAGAAATACAAATGAACTAAACTGAAAGCAAAATGATAGAAAAGAAATATAGATACTTGACACAAATTATAACTGAAAAGAGCCAACCCCTTCAGCTGCATTCAAACAGTTAAAATACTAGCCCACGTCGAGCTAGAGGCTCGCACATTCAGCCGTATGGCCGTGATTGCCCAAAGGCCGTGAAGGCAGAACGGTTGGACAGCGATCGGCAACGTTCCGTGCAAAAATGTTCAAAACATGCACGTTAGATGAGTGCGACTCAGACGTGTAACGATCAAGTGAAGTTGATGACAATTCTGCGCGTTAGGCCAGCAACACTCCAGGACGGCGTGCATACATCAGATTACAGTTATGGATACATACAATGTTCAAAAAAAAAGGATGCACGTTTAACAAGCAGCAATCCAGGCAAAACAGCAGCTAGTGAATAAAGCTCTGCCACTGACGTCAATCTCCCGATGAACCAGCCCCGTTCCTGTTGTTTATAAAACAATGAATTAACCCCAAATCAAACAAATAAATCCGACATCATGTATCCTACATACCGATCCAGCAGCGTTTTAGATCACCCAGAAGGAAACCGCTCAACGGGTACAAACAGTACAGGCAGCTTTCAGTGCTAACATCCACTTGTGTTGAATGTCACAACAGAGGAAAGGACTGGCCCGCCAACCGGAGATCTACGATCGTTCAATGAATAGTAAACATAACGGCAGCCCATAACAGTGAAATCGGTTCAGAGACAGCAGAGTCGCTACTTTACCTGTGGACGCGCAGCAGCAAAACACAGAGTGAGTGACCCGGAAGTATGACGCACTTCCGTCACCAGCGAGCGAGAGGGCAGGCAGAAAGACTACTACCTGTATTTATGGGAAGGGCTATGGCACTGATTGGCCAAAAAAACGCAGAGTGGTTATGAGTTAAACTCATACTGCTACAATCTACCCCACCTTTTGGATTGTCGCCCCGACGATGAATAAGTAGAATTAATACCATATACTAGCTCCAAGGCCGAAACAGCGCCATTACTACGTTGGACACAGGGTCAGGAGGATCAGCAGCATCGTCCGCTGCCACTACCGGTCTTGGCAGGTGATAGACATTGGAATGCTGGCCCGCCGTTGACCGTGCTGTCCGACGTATGGCCACTTCACTAACTGCTGGAACAAAGCGAGGCAAAGAGGGTAAAGAGGAAGTAGGTCCTTCTGGTGCTCTGATAGCAATAGGCACTAAGGGGGTTTGCCCAGTAGGTGGCACAGAAGCTGGTGGAAGCTGCAACCGAGGGGTGGTTTGAGTAACAGATACTTGAGTGGGGATTACCAAAGGAGCCTCGTGCCTCAACACCACCAGATCATCCCCTGACAACTCGTCTTCCGACTGAGGCAGGTCAGCAAGAGGTGAACAAGGTGAGACAGCATCACTTGGATGAGCCTCAACCACAGCCTTCAACAGTGCACGATTGACCTGCCTGGCTTTGGTCGGCTCGTCCACTGGTGCAATTGTGTACACAGACCCTCCCTCTCTGGGCACTTTGAGGATTCTGTACTGTACAGGACCGTAAAGGTCACGGAGCTTATGACGCCCCCGTGCAGTAAAATCACGAAACCACACTAGCTGGCCCAATTTAAAGGGTAAAGCTCTCACACGGCGATCATGGTGATTCTTACGACGTTCGGCAGCAACCCGCAACCTCTCTGTAGCACCTTCGAAAGCCAACTGCAAGCGGGTCTGGTGCTCCTGAATCCACTCATGGATGTTTCCACCCACGGGATCCTGAACTCTACCCAACAGGAAGTCGACTGGTAGTCTAGGCTCTTGTCCGAACATTAAAAGGAACGGAGACTCCCCAGTCGACTGATGGGGGGTGGTGTTATAAGAGAACAGGACCTGTGGCAAGCAGGAACTCCAGTCCCTCTTCCGAGACACTGGCAGAGTGCGCAACAAGTTATGGAGTGTCCTATTAAACCTTTCACATTGGCCATTCCCGGCCGGATGGTATGGCGTGGTGCGAGACTTTTCGATGCCATAAAGGCGACACAGCTGTTGAATAAGGGAGCTCTCAAAGTTGCGGCCCTGGTCAGAGTGAATACGGGCAGGGACACCAAACTTGGAGAACCACTCTACCACTAAAGCCTGGGCCACAGTGGGGGCACGTTGGTCAGAGGTGGGAACAGCAAGTGTGTATTTGCTAAAAACATCCGTCATAACCAGTACATTTTCTAAACCACTCTGGGTGGGTTCTAACACTGTATAGTCAATGGCTACAATCTCATTAGGCCGTGAGGCCAACAGGTGCCCCATAAAACTAGAACTAGGATGTTGAGAGTCCTTGCCAACTTGGCACCTCTCACAGGCCTGACACCACTTGGACACGTCTGCAGTCATACCCGGCCAATAACAGCGCCGGCGTAGGAGCTCCAAAGTCCTTTCTATGCCCTGATGGCCATGCTCCTGATGGACCTTAGTAAGCACCTCTTCCTTTAGGGAAGCAGGCACCACCACCTGCCAGACTACTTCCGCACCGTCAGGGCGAAACACCTGGCGATACAGGACATCACTCCTCTCAACCAGCCTGTCCCACTGTCGAAGTAACGCCAATGCAGGCTGGGACGCCCTTTGACGCTCTTCAAAGTTGGGGCGCTGCTCACGTCTCCAAAACACCAAGACCTCCTGAATAACCGGATCAGCCTGCTGGAGGGTACAGATATCAAAAGTGGTGAGATGAGGCAGGACCATGACAGCAGATTGAATTGCTTCAGGTCCCTGAAGAGCCTGCCGTAGAGGCTTGGGGAGTGATGTACCCGGAAGCATAACTTCCATATCTGCTGGGGCCGGAGGATACTGGCGGGATAGAGCATCCGCATTCTTGTTGTTTCTACCCGAGCGATACTTTACCTCGAAATCAAATGACGCAAGCTGGGCTGCCCAGCGTTGTTCAGTTGCACCAAGTTTAGCCGATGACAAATGGCTAAGCGGATTATTGTCAGTAAAGACCAAACATTTATGGCCCAGCAGATACTCACGAAATTTCTCCGTCATGGCCCACTTGAGCGCAACAAATTCCAATTTCATAGAGCTGTAGTTCACCATGTTGCGCTCAGTGGGCCTTAAACCCCGGCTAGCGTAAGCTACGGGCCTAACCTTACCATGTTGCTCTTGTGATAACACGGCACCAAGGCCACCATGACTTGCATCTACCTCCAAAATGAATGGAAGTGAGAAGTCGGCATACGCAAGCACCGGAGCACTGGTGAGCCTGGATTTCAGGGCTTCAAAGCTGCTATGGCACTCTTCTGTCCAGTCTTCAATGACAGATCGCTCTGCCCTTCTCTTCGACTTGGTGGCACCCAGATGTGCCACAAGCTTGTGTAAAGGGGCCGCCAGCTTCGCAAAACCCTCCACAAAGCGGCGGTAATAACTGGCGAACCCAAGAAACGACCGCAGCTCTGAAACAGTAGCAGGAGACTGCCAGTTGGATACCACCTCTACCTTGCTTGGATCTGTGCCAACACCCTTACTGGAGATCACATGCCCCAGATACCGCACCTCTTTCTGGAAAAAGGCACATTTGGTGAGCTTTGCCTTTAGATTTTCCCGTTGCAGACGACCCAGCACCACTTCCAACCTCTCCAAGTGCTGCTGGATTGTGGAGGAGAAAACCACAATGTCGTCAAGGTAAAGTAACAAGGACTGATTTTGTTGGTCACCAAACAGCCGTTGCATCAATCTTTGAAAGGTGCCGGGGGCGTTACAAAGCCCAAAGGGCATGCGATTCCATTCGAAAAGCCCAAAGGGCGTGCAAAACGCAGTCTTGGGCCGATCTGCCTCAGTAACCGGGACCTGGTTATACCCACTGGCCAGGTCCAAGGTAGAAAACCAGCGAGCACCCGTAAGTGCATCCAAGGATTCCTCGATGCGAGGAAGAGGAAAAGCGTCTTTCCGGGTTTTACAGTTAAGCTGCCTATAATCGACACACATTCTTAGGGTTCCATCCTTTTTCTTAACAAGGACAATAGGACTGGCGTAAGGACTGCTACTCTCCCTGATCACCTGTGCCTCAAGAAGTTGGTGAATGTGCTCCTTAACCAGCTCGTAGTCAGACGGAGGAATGCGCCGATAGCGTTGCCTGACAGGAACATTGTCTAACAGAGGAATGTCATGGCTAATCAGGTTAGTACAACCAAGGTCTCCATCATGAGCAGAAAAGACAGAGTTGTATCTCCCAAGGAGGGACTTTACCGAACCCTGTTCTTCAGCAGACAATGATGAAAGGTCCATGACCGCTATCTGATCCTGCACCGTAGGAGCAGCAATCTGAGATGCCACTGTGGCCACCCCTGAAGGTACCTCGGTGATTCCTGCAGGCAGGCTAACAACACAAACATTGTCCAATGTACCTACAACAGTACGTGGATAAAGCAGCACATCAATAGTACCTACATTCACCACTGGGATATAAGCAGTACCCCTTACCACCCGAACCAAGGCAGGAGACGCGAGAAGTCCAGCTGGTAGGCCAGAGCTAAGGGGTTCGAACAACACAGTATTTTCAGAGTATTGCGCTGAGCAGGTGGTAGTGACTATTTTCATCACACCCCCAGGAATCCGGCAAGCCTTCCTGCCTCGCACTCTTACATTACCAGCTGTATCCTCAAGGGAATGAGTGCTGGCCTGCTGGCACCCTTGCAACGCCTTCACAACAGATTCTGGACTGTTGGCAACCACGGGTAAGTCAAACATGGCCAAGCCATGCCGACTAAAAAGCTCTCGGTAGCATCTGCGAATCACGTTCATCCCCAAAATACCAGGGACCTGAGAAGACACACCACCAGGGGGATCCTTAACTACCAGCAACCCACACCGCTGCAATAATTTACCACAAAGCTTAATGTCAAGCTCCAAGTAGCCCAGATAGGGAATGGCCAACCCATTGGCTGCCCTGAGCTGCAGCCAGTGACAAGACTGGAGCCTCTCTTGACTCCATGGCTCGAATTGCTGGAGAAAGAAACTCTCAGTGATGGTAGAAACCATTGAACCGGTGTCTACCAGGCAAGGAACCTCAACCCCACCCATACACACATCTAAATGTGGACAAGATGACATCAGTTTTGAAGTTTCCGCCAAACAACCAAACGCAAATGAACCAGTATCTGCCCCCTCCGAATTGTGGCTCTGCAATTCGGCGGGTGCTAGTTTTCCGACGCCGGAGCAGGGCGAAACTGCCTGTTAAAGGGTGGAGGGGCAGGTGAAGGAAAGTGTGCACGAGCAGGGACACGTTCTCCTTCACACTCCCTAGCAAAATGGCCAGGCTGCTGGCACCGCCTACATATTATGGGGCCATTGTGAGAGGAACGACCACGCTGGTTAGAGGTCTGCATGCGGGCGATGCTTTGAGTAAGCTGGTTGAGCTGCCCTTGCTGCAGCTTTAGCATCTCTCGCATTTCACTCAGCTCAGATACTTGGGGTGAGTTAACAACCGACCGAGAATCACTCTGAACGCCAAACTGGAGACCAAGGGCTGAAGGAACAGAGTGACTCCGGCCCCTAGCGCCCCCTGGCAAACCCTCTCGCTCCCACCGAATTGCCTCTGCCCTCACCTCCAGCAAAGTAGCGACTGGCTGTCTACGCACACACTGTTTCAATTCGCGACGGAGAGCGCCGTCAAGTACATGCTCAACAAATTGATCGCGTAGCAAAACTTCAGCATTTGGTATTTCACCAGGAGCACGCTGCTTTACCGACGCCATAAGGCTCATTAACGCGAGGGAGAACTCTTGCAAGTTCTCCCCTTCCTGCTGTCGGCGGGAGAAAAACGCTTCCTGCAAGGCTACATAAGACTCACAACAACCGTAAAGCTCCTGTAAAACGGAAATTATCTTAGCTGGATCCTCACGTTCGGCAATGGGACGAAACTTTACTTCATCGCGGGCTTCCCCTTCTAGGTGATCGAACAAAAAGAATGCCTGATCGGATGTTGACAAATGACGCGCCCTCATACAAGCTTGCACTTCCTCAATCCATTCGGTTAACCCTATGCCTGATCTTCCCCTAAACATAGGACATTTTCGGTCCCGGGGCACAAAAACCAATCTCTCAGTCGCAGGGGCTCTAGCCATGGGTGGAGCAATAGGTAACACGTTTGGGGGTGCGGAACTAGGTCCCGGCACGGCCGCAGCCTGTTCCAGGCGCAGCCTCTCATTATCTGCTCTTAACTGCTCAACTAAATCCCTCAACTCCTGTAACTCTCCCTCCATACTTACCCTACCCAATAAAGGGAAACTCTACCGTTAGGAGATAGGGAGGCGGAGAGAGAACACCAGCTGCTGTTTTGCCTATGACACAGAACAAAAGAAATGTGAACACTCATACACAAGAACAAAATGCACCCTGAGCCACAAAGTAGCAAACAAGAAAGAGAAGAGAAAAAAAATGTAATAAAGATAAAAAAAAAAAAATAAAAAAAAACTAAACAAACAAAAAAAAATAACACATGCAACAGAATTGAACACGTCTCGGCTTTAATTTGTAAAGACCCTGCCGACTATACGCCAAATTGTGGCATTCGAGATAGCAAAACAGTACTGAGGAGGTTATAATCTAGGTGAAACCTGCCCCAAAAACACCGACTACGCCACCCTAGGAGTTTCGCCCAGAGAATGATTTTCTTTAGTTCCTAATTGCACTACTATTGATTCACTTAAGGACACACAGGTAAGTAAACAAACCAGCCAGAGACGAGGTTCAATTTATAAAAAGAGATCAAATTTTATTCACTAATTAAAACACAATTCAGACCACATTCATACTTGCTGCTGAGGCTTACCCGTGGGGGAGGAAGGAGTCACAGAGGCACAAAGGAATCCCAGGAAAGGCTACCACGTGAACACACACACAAACACTGAAAAACACAAGTGAACACAGCCAAAGAAAACGGGGTAGACGACACAGCACGCAGGAAGGGGATACCACCACCCGGACACCAACACCACCCACTTCGGCTCTCAGCAACTGAAACAGACGCAAACACACGGTCAACAGGGGATTCACTCAAACAAAAGAAAGCACCAATGTAATCTTTAAATGAAGAAAACAAATTGAAAATCTTAAATACAAAATAACCAAACGGCCAGAACCAGCAATGGTTCCAAGAGGCAGTACACTAGAAGTATAGATGTAAATTCTTAGACACTGCTCAGTAAACAAAGAAAAGAACACAAAATAAACAGGGTAAAGTACAATGAAACCTTGGCCAAGGAAAACAAATCCAATAATAAAACAGAAAACAATATTTAAATGTATTAGCAATCTCACTGATAAAGAAACAAACTAGAAATACAAATGAACTAAACTGAAAGCAAAATGATAGAAAAGAAATATAGATACTTGACACAAATTATAACTGAAAAGAGCCAACCCCTTCAGCTGCATTCAAACAGTTAAAATACTAGCCCACGTCGAGCTAGAGGCTCGCACATTCAGCCGTATGGCCGTGATTGCCCAAAGGCCGTGAAGGCAGAACGGTTGGACAGCGATCGGCAACGTTCCGTGCAAAAATGTTCAAAACATGCACGTTAGATGAGTGCGACTCAGACGTGTAACGATCAAGTGAAGTTGATGACAATTCTGCGCGTTAGGCCAGCAACACTCCAGGACGGCGTGCATACATCAGATTACAGTTATGGATACATACAATGTTCAAAAAAAAAGGATGCACGTTTAACAAGCAGCAATCCAGGCAAAACAGCAGCTAGTGAATAAAGCTCTGCCACTGACGTCAATCTCCCGATGAACCAGCCCCGTTCCTGTTGTTTATAAAACAATGAATTAACCCCAAATCAAACAAATAAATCCGACATCATGTATCCTACATACCGATCCAGCAGCGTTTTAGATCACCCAGAAGGAAACCGCTCAACGGGTACAAACAGTACAGGCAGCTTTCAGTGCTAACATCCACTTGTGTTGAATGTCACAACAGAGGAAAGGACTGGCCCGCCAACCGGAGATCTACGATCGTTCAATGAATAGTAAACATAACGGCAGCCCATAACAGTGAAATCGGTTCAGAGACAGCAGAGTCGCTACTTTACCTGTGGACGCGCAGCAGCAAAACACAGAGTGAGTGACCCGGAAGTATGACGCACTTCCGTCACCAGCGAGCGAGAGGGCAGGCAGAAAGACTACTACCTGTATTTATGGGAAGGGCTATGGCACTGATTGGCCAAAAAAACGCAGAGTGGTTATGAGTTAAACTCATACTGCTACACAGACATATTTTGTTATCTGATTGAATCTCCAGGTATGACATGTACCTGTAGCTGTAGCGGTAACATTAGCCTATAACTCAATCAATTTTCGTATATGTGGCACATACCATAACTCCATAAAACCTTGTCACTTGTACGGATGCTTCACTCCAAACTATTAATCCTTTTGTAAAACGGTGATCAGTAGTGCAAAGTTGCCGAGGGACTGTGCTGACAGTTATTCCTAACTCACAGACTGCAGTCTGTATTGAGTGTAATGAACACAATGTCAACGTAGCCTATACCTGTGATGAAATGCCGACTGCACACATACATGCTTAGTCTTGGGATTCCACAACTTCCCTTGATCATCCTCTCGCCTTATTGCTTGTAGCCATTTCGTCCTCCTTTCTGGTTCTGTGTGTTTATTAGGAAGGATGTAGAACTTCAATTCATAATTTGTTTGTTTATTGGCGGTACAGAAAACGACTCAGCAACTCTACAGATTGTCCCGTGTATTTCAATTAGCGCCAAGCCAATGTTTTCCCCCACGGGCTAAATTCACATCACGTGACGGGGCGTTCCCGGGGGCGTTCCCAGACCAACCGTCTGTATGTATCCGGGCACTTCTGGCATACTCTTTTCAACATACTATGCTTTGGGACACTTATTTTAATCTCACACACTGTTTAGGAAGGATAGTATAGACGCAGGCTGAGGCTGTGTTTACGTCCACTTTTTATGTTCATCCCTCGCTAATGTTGCACAAGTGTCCACTACTGGTGAACTCTGGAAATATGTTTGAATGAAATGCTCTAAGCCCTTGATGTAATCGCATGTAATCAGATATGGAGCTGATAATAAATTATAAATGAGTTTTACACACTATTATGTAGGCCTGTGTGTATGTCACCGGATCATCTTTGTTCTTGGCTTTCTTTGTGGAAAAAAATGTGTTTTAGTAAACACTGTTACAAAGACACAAACTCACATAAAAAGCCAAGAGTCAAACTGCCCAACATTCATGAACCTTGCGTGTGTCACATGACAAATGAATCCACCTACTATATGCAATCTTGATGATATTTTGAATTTAGAAATCATTATAATGATGCCAAAGATAATTTACAGGGAACATAAATATTTAATTTACCTTCCGAGTCTTTGGTTGTTTTCGGGGGAATTTAGCCGTTAAAAGTATAACATTTAAAGCCACTTCAATGAACAAAATGATTCGAATAAAGATTCATTAATTTTGATGAACGAGAGAGTCAGTAAAATGACCCGAACTTCCCATCACTAATCTTCAGAGATTTAGGCCTAGTCCACATGTACACGGGTATTTTTATACACAGAGGTTTTCCTCCTTCGTTTAATTTTTTTTTGCATCCACATGAAAACGCAAAAACACACTATGAAGCGCTGTCAAGAGCATTCCAACCCAATAGGTGGTGATATAACCATAACCGTAAAGCCATGTTGGCCAATCAGAAGCCTGGAAAAAAGTTTATTACCAATTCCGATTCCGACGTCACAAGCCAGAATCTACGGTTTCACCGTCTACACGACTAACACTGCAAGCGGAGTTTCTGAAAATCTTCACACTGTCAGGAGTTTTCAAAAGGTTCAGTTTCAGTTACCGGATACTGCGTTTGCGTGTGGACGAACGGCATGGAAAAAGCTGCGGTTTTGAAAATACATGTGACAGGGCCTTAAAGGTTGTATCAGCGATTTCAGGCACAAAAATAAATGATCACATTCATCTAATCTTTCCTAACGATCCGCTAGCTGCCCGCCCCATAAGCAAGTCGTCAAAAAAACGCGTCTCTGTAGGCGGCCTAGGCTCTGAGATCTGCACACAAAAACAATCGGTTTCACAAACACTCAAAACCAAAATAAATAGTGTTCAACCAATCACCGACTGGGACTGGGTGTTGTGAGGTTTTGCGCTCGTGCACTCAGCCCTCACAACACCCAGTCCCTGTCGGTGATTGGTTGAACACTATTTATTTTGGTTTTGAGTGGTTGGTAAAGGCAATTGTTTTTGTGTGCAGATCTCAGCAATCGGATCTCGATCTCAGAGCCTAGGCTGCCTACAGAGACGCGTTTTTTTGACAGCTTGCTTATGGGGCGGGCAGCTAGCGGATCGTTAGGAAAGATTAGATGAATGTGATAATTTATTTTTGCGCCTGAAATCGCTGATACAACCTTTAAAATCTTCCTTTATCTTCAGATGATTTAATTTAAGGATGTGGCTGAAGTCAGTTGTAGTTCTTGTGTTTCTCTTTTCTTCAGTGATTCTGCTTGTTAACAGCAGGTGTTCATCACTAATGCTCAATCGTCACTTAATTATCTCATTAACTTTAACTCTGATTCAGGCCACATTTACACATAGCCGGGTATTTAGAGAAACTGATCCAACTAATCGGCTGTCGGTGAACATGTCAAACTAATAATCAAAGACTTCAGATTTTGGCCTAGAATCAGAGGAATCTTTTAAGATTTGCTAAATTTGCCTCAGACGGACAAATCATGGCCAAAATTGCACCGTGTGCAACGGCTTAACTTTAACAGTCTGTAGAGTGGGACCATAAGTACTCTGAGCAGAGTTACATGAAATCTGGGGGTTTTGCTGAGTGGGTTCTCATGTTGGATTACTCTCTTTAGTTTGGTCAAATAAAGTTTAAGCTGCTAGGTTTGCTACGCCTCACCTCATCTTCCTCCTCATGCTGGATATTATTATGATGCATCTCAACTAACATTCATCTTTTTCAGCTCAAGCTGATACAACACCAGCAGTCACAGACTCTCAGGTTCCCTCAATCCCACAAGGTACATAATCCCAGTCTTCTGTCTTTGTCTATAACTGTCCCCGATCTGCCCTGTCCGTCTCTGACTCTGTGCTCGATCTCTTCTTCAGTCATAGTGATTTCTGTCGCTGCAGTCGCGGTTTTCCTTCTTGCTCTTCTCTGGCTGATCTGCAGAAAAAGAGCCGGTGAGTTTTCAGATTTACTCCTTTACAACAATTAAAAACAGTTCAGATGAGCAAACACACACATCATGTTCAGACTGTGAGTATCATAGAAACATGTGAAGATTATATGACAATCTCAAACAGAAGATGATTCCTGCTGAGAAATCCTGTAATGTCAATCTCAAAGAGTTATCAAGACAACAATCATTTTTATTATTCATTTTAATGCTTCAACAAAATCTGATCAATAACTAATATTTCATGAGGCACTTGTTTTCAGATAATAAAAGAGGGACTGGCGACTCACCGGTGAGTTCAGTAATACAGGGATTTAGATTTGATTTCTGTCTTTAAAGCTCAATAAAGTGTCATTAATGCAGTTTAACTGTTTGTTCTGAAGGTCAAAGATGAGAATGAACATAAAGGGACGTATGAGACGATCAACATGTCCATTCCTCCCGCCGCAAGAGCCGATGTGAGTCACTAAACCATCAAACATTACGTTCACTGTCTGTTCTATAATGTGATTTAAAGCTTGTGTGTTATTCTACATATTATAGTGAGAGATGTGTGTGTTCTGTGTGTTAAACTCGACTCTCTGCACGTTTGCATTGATGTTTAGGAGCAGACAGATGATGTGACTTATTCTGAGGTCACTTCCTCCAATACAAAGCCAGTAAAATCACTCGATGTGAGTAGATACCAGCACATGAGTTTGACTCCCAGATAAATGAAGCTCATGCACTAATAATAATAATAATAATAATAATAATCGCTGTGGTTCAAACACTGATGGACAGAATCTGTTCTTTCAGGATCATAATGATACAGTGACTTATGCTGCCATCAGAAGAAGAGAAGATCAACCGCAGGATCAACTTTACGCCTCTGTGAACAAGAACTAGACCTTCACAAATAAACATTAATGATACAGATCATGAGCTCATCATATCAGCATATCTAGTGTTTGGAGGAATTATATGTGTGTGTGTGTACGAGCAGATGTTTGTTGAGTGTCCTGTGAATATGAATGAGATTTATTAATCATCTTCTGGTCTGTCGTCGGTCAGAGCGAGAATCTCTTCTATATCATCACAGCTTCAGTAAAGATAGAGATTGAAGTCCTGATGTGTTTTCATACTGACCAGACTCAATCTAGTGTCTCACAAGCCTCTTCCATGACTGAAGTCTGTGTATCCGCTGTATTTCTGTCTGAAAGCTTCATCTTCATGCAGAAATGATCCTCTTGCTTCAGCTTGTATATCCGCTGTTTCTTCTACAGAGAGACGTCCGTCTGAGAATTACATCAGTGTCGCTCACATTATATTGCCATACAATATTCTACAACTTGTCTTTGCATTGTGTATATGTCACGCAATTAATGTTAGTTATTACTTTCTTTTTTTTCACATGTGACAATAAAGAGCATGAGAAATCATGGGTTAAAAGAAACGTTTTTGTCTCTTCCGTTCCTGTAAAAACAGACAGAACTAAACTGGCTCCTTTTAAAAACCCACCAGCCGCCACTGGAAACCAGAAGTACGTTTGGGCGTAACCACACTCTGGGCTACAAGGAAATGCTGAACATTTGGACACCATGTTTCACAGTCTCTAGACACTTCCTCAAATCTGCTTCACAGCTTTATCAGCGCTTTAACCGTTTCTGAGAACAGAGCTATTCTCTGAACATGTTCAAATCATCCTGCAAAATCAGCATCATCTGGAAATCACACTGAATGCTGCACTTGAAGTCCATTCCAGAGTCTTATATCTGAGCTTTCTCTATTCTCCCGAGTAACTCTCTCAGTTAAATTATCTAAACGAGATCATCTGAGGTTTTGCATATGTGATAGTCCTATTACTCTTTATTTTGCAGATTTTAAACACACATAAACACTAACCTTTTACATGAAGCATTGGCTTTATTGCATTTGCTGTCGATGAAGAAATCATGTTACTGCCATGATGGTGTAGTTACAGCATCTACCAGCAGAGGGATGAGGAGATTATTCAAACACTCAATTGACCCTTCGCAGGGAGCTTGATTGACAGATGATCTGACCAATCATACTTCGCCATCCGCCATTTTGTCCGACAATGCAGAGTTAGTAGATTACATGGGAGGATTTGAACTTGAGAAGCGGAGTGTACTGACGTCTTTCCGCAGTTAAAACAACATTCCTTCTGGTGTTTATTCATGTTTATTTGATGCTATAAATGAACTAGAAGGAAGAGATGATCGGTTCACGAGCAGCTTTAACTGAGGCGACACAGCGATCTGACCGACATATTAAAGAGACACAAAACGGTATTTATTGTTTAAATTTCTTTTAAAAAATGACCAAATTTGAAAGGACTTTGTTTAATATGTTTAATATTAACCGCAAAGTAACCTGGTCTGTCTGTCAGTGTCTCTCTGCTCCACGATGTGTGTTTCACTGCGTGAGAACATGGTGTGGCGTGAGAGAGGCGTGGCTTGTCGAACATAGCGACAGTAACTAAGGGGGGCGGGTCTTTGCGAACGGTCAATTCCTGACCCAAACCCAGTGGAAACAGTGAGGATCCGGCACTCTTTTAAAAAGACACATTTTCAGGCTATATAAAACTTTTGGACTCATATATATATATTACAAAAAGATGATTGTGTACAGACTGTTTAATGTACAAGGGCAGCATGAATGTCCTTCCACAGCTCAGGAAGACTATCAACAAAATTGTACCCGCAAAAATAGTATCAATTAAAAAATCATAAACATTATTTGTTTTAATCACACGCTCACACACAGTACAACAATGTCTTGATTAATTTTTCAGATCTTCAGAACAGATCTTCACACAAACCAGGAAGTGACATCATGGTCTAAATGTGCTTGAATTATGTAAGATTCTGTTTCATGGATGATTTCAGTGTATTGACAATAAGAAAAAGCATTAGCAATAAAAATAAGTTTTGTCATGTTTGATGATTGATTAATCTCTCACTGAACTCTACACATGTTCTGTTCTGCTAGTTTCCCTGTAGCTCTGATTACAAGATCTGCCTTCATACTCTCACTCTCCTTTATTGCTCTCTCTTTATCCTGTATTGCTCTCTCTTCCTCCTTTATTGCTCTCTCTTCCTCCTTTATCGCTCTCTCTTTCTCCTTTATTGCTCTCTCTTCCTCCTTTATCGCTCTCTCTTTCTCCTGTATTGCTCTCTCTTCCTCCTCAGGATTCACCACCGCCAGAAGTTGATCATAGTCTGCTCTGTATAGATGAGCGACGGCTTCATTCAGCGCTTCTCGGTGCGACTCCTCTACTAAACTCCAGTATATGTTCTGCCATTCTGACCGAGTGACCGGTTTGTGCTTCTGTTTGAACTGCTTCACTTTCTCATACAGTTTCTGCTTCTGAATCTCCTGAATGTGTTTCTTTGATTCATCAAACATGTGGTTTGTAAAGTGTCCTCCATTTTCCGCCACCATCTTCTCTATTTTCCTCATCAGATCTTTGACTTGTAGGAAACCAGCAGACGTATTGTCCAGAGGGAAGAATCGGTTTCCACAACGCTCTACAAGTTCTTTAAGATCTGGATCACTTTCCTGTAGAAACTGCTCAATCGTTTTCTTTTCTTTCTTCAACTGGTTTGTGTGAGAGAAGAGGATTACGGTGTAATTTTCCTATCTGTTCTCCAAACACTTCTTTGAGTTTCTCCACTGTGTTTTTCTCCTCCTCAGTGAATGTGCCCACTTTAATCACGATAATAAAAGCATGTGGTCCAGGAGAAGCGTAAGTTATGCATTTCAATATTTCAGTTTCAACCTCCTCATCAGTGAGTTCAGTATCATAAAGTCCAGGAGTGTCGATCACTGAGATCTCTCTGCCAAACCTCACTGTAGTTTCTGCCTGACACTGTTTCGTCACAGAGTTTGAACTGGTTAAAGATTCAAACAGGTTTCTGCCGATGAGGGTGTTTCCAGTGGCACTTTTCCCAGATCCAGTTTTTCCCAGCAGAACCAGTCTGATCTGGTCGTTCCTCTCAGGAATCACATCAACCTTATCTGGATCTTCTCCTGAAACTACAACAGAAACATCAAACCACATCAATGCACTGTTATGTCTCGATAATGTTACATATAATGCATTTGTAGATGCTCTTAACTAATCTGAGCATCACAAACATAAGTGCATTACACTGAATAAATAACTTGTGTGTATTATTGAATTAACATACAACAAATCATCTTACAATCTACAAAAATGTCCTTGCTGTAACTCCTTATTCGGTCCATGATAAATTTCCCTTCGTTCTTCATCATCATTCCTTCAATCTTGTGCAGTAGTTCTGGGACTTGATTACTATGTTTACACTTGTTATTGAAACAGTGAAAGTTTCCTCCACACTCAGTCACCAGTCGCTGGAGATCCTCATGATCTTGTAGATGTTCATCAATGGTCTGATCCAGATCCTCCAGTTCATCTCCATGTGTGAACACAATCATGATGTACTTCTGAACTTCAGGACCAAATAAACACTTGATATAATCCAGGATCTCCTCCTCGTTTCCCACGGGTTCCTCTAGAGGAACGGTGAGCAGAACTGCACTGAGTCCTGGTGAACATCGAGAGACCAGCTGATCCTTCATCTTCTCCAGCTTCTCTTTATTCACATCTGGATCCAGCAGATCTGGAGGATCAATCACACACACCGGCTTCTCTCCGATCTGAGTTACTTCCTCACACACTTCAGCTTCTTGTTTCTTAACTTTAAACCTCTTTTCTCCCAGTATAGTGTTTCCAGATGAGCTTTTCCCAGAGCCGTTTCTCCCCATCAGGAAAACCCGGATCACCGGATCATCTGGACTGAATCTGATCTCCGACATCTCTGAAACAGACAGATAATATAGAGTATGACTGTAAAGATAAGGCAAGTGTATTGTGATTATACAAGTTTAACCCCCAGAGACCAGGCTTAATCTAGTCCCAGTTTAAACTGCATGTTTGAGCTGTCCTAACTGAAAGCAGATCTTAAAATACGTCACTGCCATTGTTTTGTCTCAAGATCCACACTTTTTTTTTTTTTAAATAAAAACTACTTAAATATATATTGAACTAAGGCCTAATCCTGGCTTAATCTAAACCCATATAAAACTGGGCCTAAGAGTTTAATAAAACATGAATCTCTACAAACACACAGCAGTCAGTAAAAATATATTTGTCAGCTCAATGTGAAAGTGATCTGGATGTTTCTGAGTCATTTACAATGATATTCATAGGAAACATGATTTATGAAGAACATTATCTAAAACTGAACTACAATACAACTAAACACTTCACATTGAGAGAATCCAATCGAACTCAAATGAAAGTACTTGTTTCTTAATTAAAGTAAACACACACACACTCTCTTACCAGGAAGAGTTTTAGGCCTCGTCACCAAAACTGATCACAATCCAAAGAAAATATTTCTGAGAAAATAATAAGCAATTCACAACATAAGATCAATCTCAACAAATATTTTTCCTGTTTTATAATATCAATAATTTAAGACATAAAACTCACAGTTGCCGGAAACATAAACTCCCCAGGAGTCGACCTGCAAATCCAGTTTGTTGAGATTTTCTTCCTCTTCTGGAAAGGCTCCTCCTTCTGCTTTACCGGTACACAATATCCCTGATTCCTGCATGTTTCTGTCCTCAGATCTGCTCATTTTCAGCTCATTTTGGGGGTTTGTAGTCGAGAGGAAGAATAAATAAATGAGTCCGTCTAAAGTTTTTTTTTGGATATAAACATTTTTATCGGGCTCCTATAATAACCATGTACCGGCATTTCTGAATGGGCTGAGGCTGGGATTTAGTGAGTTTGAAGTGAAAGTACACTGTAAAAATGAAAACATAGATTTTATTTATATCTAATTAATACAAATGAGGCAATAGATTACAAGCAATATTATTAATTAAATTTAACAAATTAGAATTGAGTAATAATTAATCAAATTAATTCCTTAACTGTTAACCATTTCTCATGTTTGTCTGTCCACTTAGAGAAAGGAGAAAGTCTGATGTGTGATGTTCTAGCAGAAAGATTCGGAATGAACTTTCCTATGTAATTCACCATGCCCATTACTCGTTGTCAGTGGGACTTTTCATTTCTAGAATAGCATTGATCTTCTCGCTGTCTGGCTGTATTCCTTGATTTGATAGCTTATCTCCAAGAAACACAAGTTCTTGCACACCAAACTGACATTTGTTTCTGTTGAGTTTCAATCCGCTCAGTTTGATTTTCTGCAACACTTCGGTCAGTCTTCTATTGTGCTCCTGCAGTGAAGATCCCCAAATGATGTTGTCATCAATATATACTCTAACTCCTTCAAGACCTTCGATGATATTCTCCATCGCTCTGTGAAATATTTCTGATGCAGAGACAATTCCAAAAGGTAGTCTGAGGAACGAGTATCTACCAAATGGAGTATTGAAGGTGCAGTACTTCGAACTGTCGTCGTCCAGACGTATTTGCCAGAATCCTTGTGAAGCATCAAGCTTTGTGAAATACTTGGCACCTGACATTTCACTCATTATTTCTTCACGTTTTGGTATCTGATAGTGTTCACGCTTTATATTGTCATTTAGATCTTTTGGATCCATGCACACTCTTAACTCTCCATTCTTCTTCTTGACACACACACCATGGAATTCACCCAGTCTGTTGGCTCTTCAACTCTTTGGATTACCCCAAGTGTGATCATTTTGTCTAACTCTTTTTTCAGACGTTCTCTGAGAGGTGCAGGAACTCGACGAGCAGAATGAACAACGGGATGCACATTCTCCTTCAACTGGATCTTATAAACATAAGGTGCAGTACATGTGTATTGACTTTAGGCACAATGTCACCAACATTGTAACAACTAATATAAATGGTCAGGAAATAGAGGTTGTCAATCAGTATAAGTATTTAGGATCCATTATTGATGACAAGTTGTGTTTTGAGGCAAATACTAGTTTGCTCTGCAAGAAAGGCCAACAGCGCCTCCACTGCCTTAGGAAGCTGGCTAAGTTTAATGTGGACAAGTCCTTAATGACCCTGTTTTATAGGTCGTTTGTTGAGTCAGTTGTTACCTTCTCTTTAATCTGTTGGTATGGGTCCATCAGTGTAAAACAAAAAAAACTCCCTTTCAAGCTTAATTCAGGTGAGTAGCTGCATCATAGGTTCTCAGCAGAAAGGTCTGGAGGAACTCTATCAGAAGCAGATGCTAAAAAGGGTTGAATCTATCTTGCTAGATAGTTCACATCCCTTGCAGCCTGAATTTCAGATGTTGCCATCTAGATCACGCTTAAAAATTCCCAAATCAAGAACAAATAGACACAAACATTCTTTTTTACCTGCAGCAATTCTGCTTTTTAATTCTATAAAGAACCGTAGATAACATATCAACTTACTATTTATGGATTGTTTATTGTTGTTAAATTTTTGTATTGTGTGTGTTTTGTATTATACTATTGCTGCACAAAAATTGCCCCCATGGGGGACAATAAAGAAATTTGAACTTGAACTTGAATAAGGTAAAACACCAAACCCTTTGAAGACGTCTGTAAAGCTTTCCACTGTGTCATCCACAGAATTACTTGTACTCACCACTGAGTAGTCTTGGTTGATGTGATACACCCTTTTGACCAGATTCAGGTTTTCACATGCTTTGTCACCTAGCAGAGATTCTAGACCTTCAGCAACAACAGAGAACAGCAGGTGGTGCACTTTCTCTTTCACCGTTACTTTCAGTTTACATATGCCAAGAGAGTCAATGATTTGTCCATTATAGTCTTTGAGAAGTATTGACTTTTTCCTTACTTTAGGCTTTTCTTTCATCCTTTTGATGTCTGTCATGCTGATTAGATTTGCTTTTGCACCACACTCTAAAAAATGCTGGGTTGTTTCAACCCAATTTTGGGTAAAATATGGACAAACCCAGCCGTTGGGTTAAATTTTTACATTACATTTTTAACCCAAAGTTTGGGTTTGTCCATATTTTACCCAAAATTGGGTTAAAACAACCCAGCATTTTTTAGAGTGCAGTGTCAAGCTTGAGAGAAACCAGCTTCTGTCCGCATCCTCTTGATTTTGTACATGCACTGTTAACTTTTCAGCTTTTTCAGAATCCTGCGTTTCTTGACAATTTACCATGCCGTATCGCTGAGGTTAGTTTCCTCTATCATCTTGACAAATGCTTAGGTTGATGTTCTGTACCACAACGTCTGCAATTGTACAAACATCTTTCTGTTTTACAGCTTTGGACATGTATCGCGTTCCCTTGAACGACACTGCACTGATCATTGCATCTGAGCTCGTAGACACGCTTTTCGGCATCATTTCACCAAATGTTTTCACATGTAGCTGAGCAAGTTCACTGGCTTGACAAATTTTGATTGATTCATGCAACGTGAGCTCTGTTTCTCTCAGTAAGCGTTGTCTGACTTCTGCATCGCTTACACCAAACACAATCTGATCTCTTATCATTGAGTCATTCAGCTGATCAAAATTGCATGTCTTCGCTTTGAGCCTCAGGTCAGTCAGGAAGTTATCAAATGTTTCATGCGGTTGTTGCACACGTGAACGAAACATATATCTTTCATGCGTTTCATTCTTCTTTGGTGAGCAGTAAATTTGTACATCGCCAAGCTTGTTTTTATCCTCATCCTCATTAAAGACGAAGGTGTTATACACTTCAATAGCCTGTGGACCGGCAATCGTCAACAATAAAGCAACCTTACGTGCTTCTGGCTTCGTGTCCATCCCGATGGCGGCCATGTATAGCTCAAATTGCTGCCGGAAACTGCGCCAGTTGCAATCAACAGTTCCTGTGAGCTTCAAATTCTCCGGTGGTCTCAAAGTATCCATCTTGTCACTTTCACAACAGGTAATCTTTGGAGGATTTCACTCCTGGTGCCATGTTTTGTTTAATACTTTCTTAATTAAACAATCTGCAGTGCAGTAACAACAAGTGTTTCTTTATTTTACCATGTGCCTGGTTTCTTCTATACTCCATCTCCTGTTACCAAACCAATCACTTAACACACAGTGACCTCTAGTGGTGTTCTCAGGTAACAACATCAACTGATATCATTACACTTTTTAGCATGTTTGGGTGATTCCGGAGAGTTAAAGCAGAATTTAAGGTAGCATTGTTTTGACCCTAATTACAAGTTTCTCTTGTTTCTCAATTAACACTCACACACACACACACACACACACACACACACACACACACACACACACACACACACACTCTCTCTCTCTCTCTCTCTCTCTCTCTCTCTCTCTCTCTCTCACACACACCACACGCACACAAACACACACACACACACACACACCACCCTCTGTTTTTGAGAGGCATTATGACCGCTCAAGGTGAACGCTGCAGTGTGAAAAGAGGTCCTTAAGAGTTGATACGCAAAGTGTAAGATATTTATTTTATCTAAAATGTACCAATTTCTGTCACACACACTCAAACACACACTCATACACACACACACACACTCAGGGCCCTATCTTGCGCACACACACACAAACACACTCACACACACACACACACACACACACACACACACACACACACACACACTCAGGGCCCTATCTTGCACACACACACAGGGCCCTATCTTGTGCGCACATCTTGTGTGTGTGTGTGTGTGTGTGTGTGTGTGTGTGTGTGTGTGTGTGTGTGTGCGCAAGATAGGGCCCTGTGTGTGTGTGTGTATGTGTGTGTGTGTGTGTGCAAGATAGGGCCGTGTGTGTATGTGTGTGTGTGAGTGTGTGTGCGCAAGATAGGGCCCTGCGTGTGTGTGTGTGTGTGTGTAACTGATGCTCAAGGGTTAATCAGGCTAATGACACTGATGTCCCTTTATGCTAATCAAACACAGTTACTCACTGCTCTGGACTAATAGCAGACCTTTTGCAACTTTACTAAACATTCATATCAATATTATTATATTTCTACCATTACTGTGCTTGTGTGGAGATCTGCTATCGCTATCAGGGCCGGTTCTACATTTGGAGGCCCGAGGCAAAAAGATTATGTGTATCTGGAGTGCCCCATTTGTGATGGGAATAATCCAGAACTAGATCGCATTGTATTTTGGATTGTGTTGTTTACATCCAATAAGAGATTATTAAACTCAAAGTGAGGAGACGGGGAGGAGGGACGCTGGTAAACTGTCAGTGAACAGAAGTAAGTCTGCAGTATACACTCCTCTTCTCTCACTGATCGGGGTGAGTAACTGAATGTGCTCCACTCGTGTCTAATAACGTTTCTTTAGTATTTTGCCAGTCAGCTCCTGACTATAGGGCTGGAATCCATTCCTTGATTCAGAGGCGTAAGGAATCAAGATTCGACTCCACAGGTTGAAATCGACTCCATCGAGGAGAGTCGACTCCTTTGAAAGATTCAGTTCAACAGTTCATGAATTCGCCTCTATGGTCCTGTCCCAAACGGCACCCTAAGCACTCGCGGTGACGTAACGCCGCTTCGACTGTCGGGAAGACGGAATCGACCGACTCGTAGATGGGGAACCCACATATTCGGTTAATCGGATTCTGGACTCGAGACGGATTTATACGGATAATTTAATTAATAACAATTCATATATGAACTAATATATTAACCAATATATTAACTTTCATTAGTTGCTAATGAGGCAGGGGCGTAGAATTTAGTAGGGACGCTAGGGACGTGTCCCTACCAATATCCAATGACCACTGATTTGTCCCTTGCAATAATTTAGATTTTTTAAATATATATATTTATATAAAACGAACTTTATGTATAAATTAAAATATATGTATTATAAAACCACTCTTACAAGAGCGTTCTGTGAAAAAAGCGCAATTCCTGGTACACAACAATTGGTAGATCTCGTAGAAGTCCCGCCTCGCGAACCCACATAGCTAATCCGATTGGCTGTGCTTTTTCTTTCTAACTTGTGAGAGGCTGTAGCTTAATTCGGTTGTGAGAAGCGGCAAAATTCCTCCGAAACCTAGATGCGGTAAGTGAGGGAGAAAGAAATCAACAGCTCTGTGAACAAAAATAATCGCGTCAAATATTGATTCTGGGACAGTGCAGTTTTTTTTCAATGTATGACAATCGCGGGATAAGTAGCCAACCCAAACTGTGTGTGTGTGGTGGGGTAGGGTGTTTTGTGTGTGTGTGGGTGTGTCTTTCTGTCTCTGTATGTCCTGGTAAACCCTTGTGGGGGTAAAATGCCCCACAACGATGGCAATATTTGAAATCGATGGAAGTTTTTGAAGATGTAAAAATGCAAAAAAGTTTTCTGTGATGGGTAGGGTTCGTGTAGACTTTTTTTACACAGTTTGTACAGTACAAAAAATGTGTGCGTGTGTGTGTGTACACTTTGTGATGGGCACTTACACTAAAAGATCATGAAAACTATTTTATATGTGCTTGCTATTTAAAAAGATTTATAAATCTGACAAATCATGTTTCTATTTAAGTCTAGTGTTTTGCACAAGTTTCTGTAAGGGTTGTGTAAAATATGAATTTTGAACTTGATAAAAAAAGTGGAAGTCTGCAATGTCCTGAGCTTACTAATATAGTGAAACAAATGTGTTTGTCAATTAGGCTTTTTTTTTTTATGTGCTGAGATGGCAGCTAAAAAAAGAAAGGTAGACATTAGGAGCTACTTTAAAACAAATACAAGTAAGTCATTTAAAATATTTTCTCAATTGCTAAAGTGTAGAGTCATCAACAATTGTAAAAAATTTTTTTCTAAGTTTTCTCTCCCTGTTAATTCCGTCAATGTGTTGTTTTGCCAGCTGAGGTGACAGAAACAGTCCTGCTAGGTAGTTGCTCAGGAAGAGAGGCAAGTGGAGAGGCAGGGTCACAGGTGAGGTCAAGTTTTGACATGATGTTGACATGTTAGTATAGTGAGATTTATTATTGAGACAATTGTTAGGCAGATGATCTGCTAATGGCACAAGTGAGACTTAACAGTATTGCTGTGTGCCATGTCCACCAGGACAAACTGTACAAAGTTGATGTAAAACAAATATGCCAACAGTTCATTTCTGTTAATGACAGACGTAGACATGTGTTTGGCTACTTCAAATAGTAAGGATTCGGAACAAGACAGTAGACACAAAGTTGAGTGAAGTTAAGTCTCTGTCAAACTGCCTCCTTGTCATTATTTGTTATACTATTAATTTCCTGAATCCTCAGCTTCCGGGAATGTCCCCACCAATCTCAAAATCAAACCTACGCCTCTGTAATGAGGCAATCATTAATGAATAGCTTAGATAATCATTAGTAATACATTAATTCAGTATTATCTGTGCATTAGTTAAGCTTATTAGTGCACCCTTATTGTAAAGTGTTACCGAAGTTTGCTCTCCACCAGATGCTCAACTAACTAACTAACACAAAATGCGTGCAGATGGACTAAACCATTTGCGCATTAGCAAGGGGTGATCGGTTCTTAAACGCCCCTTGAAATGCATAATTCATAAATAAATAATTGCTTAAGCAGTAACAGATTTGATTCTGATATATAATAGACACGTTTAACATGTTAATATTTTACATATTCACATAGTTTGTTGTTAATCAAACCTTACCAGCACTCTTACACCACATTTTGTGTTCAACGCGGACAGAACCGAAAGTTAAAAGAGCACGAAACGAAACTCACGGTCATTCATGAGTCATGACAGTCCGAGGACATCAGCGCCACGATAACAGTCTCACACACATTTATCCTCGTAGCCTACGCCCTGATCCATTTGGAGCGTTTCCAAGTTTAAAACCGATAGAAGATAGATAGATAGATAGATAGATAGATAGATAGATAGATAGATCCTGACTTTTTGTTAATATTACAGCTTAATTATATATAGCTTAATCATATAAACACACGTCTCAGCACGCACACACTCACGTACACACACATTACATATTTACGCCTTAAATTATTAACAGAATATAAATTGAACAAGAAACTTAAAACACTAAAGTTGCTCAAGCAATTAAGTGCTTTTAAATTAACACATTTAAACATGTACTTATGTTAACATTGCAAACATTTTAAATTAAAACATACAATTGACAAAAACAGCCGTCTCTCATACCTATTCTTTTGCATTTAAATATTTTTTACAATTAATATTGTGGTAGAGGCCATAACCAACATGTTAACTGACTAAATAACTAACTGCACTTTGTACACCTCTTCCATGATGCCAAATGTTCTCCTCCTATTCATATTTTACATTGAGGGGGTGCATACAACATATTTGCCCACCGGCAACTATAGTTGCCGCACATTCAAATACGATTTTCAAGGAAAAAAAAAAAACCTGGGGAAAATAAATGCAGAATATGTTCATATAGGACACTATTAACACGACTATATGCATGAAACCATTCAGAAAAATTTGGGCAAGATGGATTTAAAGATGGATTTGCTTGACCACCATGTCAGTCGCAGCAAGCAGAGTACAAAAACGGTGAGACAGTCAAGTCACCTTTATTTATATAGTGCTTTTTTACAATACAGAGTGTTTCAAAGCAGCTTTACAGAGCTTACAGGAAAATAATGCAACAAAGTGTGTTTGCAGAAGAAAATTGCATCACAGTCCAGCTTAAGTAAGTTCAGTAATTGTTCATTCTTGTTGTAAAAAGTTATTAATTTAGTTCATTTATATATGAAGTCATCAGGGGCGGAGTGGGACTACCGGGAAATTTCGTAGACCACCGGCCCTTGTAGGAGGTGGGAGAGGTTTATTTTATTAAGTTGTCAGGCGTAATTTGCAGGTGAGTCATGTCCCCCACCACTTTTTGAAACATTGAGGCACGGATGTACCCAATACAAATAAATAAACATCTCCAGTTAACTAGCAGAGCATTCATTTAATTCGCAATTAAATAAGAGATAGCGCTAAAATCGGTTGTTTTTTAAATCAGCTGAGCGCTCATTGCCGCTGCTATCAGTGTCATGGATACAGTGTTCTCGTCTTGTGGCTTGCGCACAGTCTTCACTCAGATGCGCTCTTCAATCTTTCCGTTGCGGAGACTCTCTAATCGTTCCGGTGAAATCACAAAAATAATGCACACAAACGTGTCCCTGCTTGATATAGACTGTAACCACTGATATTCGGTTTTGAAGAGAGAGAAAAAAAAAAACTATACGAGCGCGGATTAGAACTCGCAACCTCTGACACGCTTGCCAAAAGATCTACCACTAGACCATTGAAGAACCAGCAGGCCACCGGATGGTATTGTTAAGAACTTGCAATGTATAACTATATTATCAGACCAGCCCTCGCGGCCTCAAAACACCACCGGCCCACCGGGAAAAGTCCCGACTCTCCCGATTGCCACTCCGCCCCTGGAAGTCATTGTCCTGCTCAGTTCAGTTCTCATATAATGGTGTCAAGTCAAGTCACCTTCATTTATATAGCGCTTTTATCAGTGAAGCTGCGAGAACACAGACGGTGCGCACATGCAATGCTCCAATGCAAAAATTCAATGCTCATCAAATCTTTTAGTGAACGGAATTAGAAATTAGTATGAAGATTTGGCCTTTGTTGTTCAATCACATTAACTATAGCCCTTATTTTCCTCTTGCTATTGCTAATGTTGCCATTGCTGCTGCTACTCCTGTTGCTGCTGCCCTTGCCCCTCCTACCCCTCCTACTATTGCCCCTCCTACTACTACCGCCCCTCCTCCTATCACTGCTAGTGCTGTTTGCAGATTGTCTCTCAGCTTTTGTTTTGAAGCCTCTTGTTCAATCCTTCTCTGGGGTTCTTCAAATATCTCATTAGTGTAGTGCTGTCCTCCATTGATCCTCACCATTTTATCAATCTTCTGCAGCAGTTCTGTGACCTGAGAGCGATTACTCATGTCTTCATTGTTGAATGAGTGAAATCTGCCACCGCACTCATCAACAAGAGCCTTGAGATCATTACTTTCACTGATATATTCATCTAATGAAAGCCCCTTCAGAAGATCAGTGTGAGTGAACAGAATGATGGTGTGATGAGAAGCTTTTTCTCCAAAGTTTTTCTGGATCAATGTCACTGTTTTCTTCTCTTCATCTGTGAACCTCACACCCAATCTGATCACCAGCAGGAACACGTGAGGACCAGGAGCAGACATGTAGATGCACTTCTCAATCTCTTTCTTCAGCTCTTCTTCACTCACTGACGTATCATATAGTCCTGGAGTGTCGATCACTGAGATGGTTTTATCCTCCTCCACTGCAGTCACATGTCTTTGACAGTGTCTCGTAACAGACTCAGCAGAAATACCTTGATTAAACACAGATTTGCAGATGATGGTGTTTCCCGCTGAACTCTTTCCTGATCCAGTTTTACCCAACAGCACAATCCTCAGATCTGATGAAGAGAGAGGAATTTAAAATGTTATTTACACTTTAAGAATTACAATAACTTGCTCAATAGGGGCCCTTTACTCAGTGTGCCTCAAGATGACTTAATAAGAAAGAACTAGTATATAAAATAAGTTAATTAGCATTATTTTAATGTACCCCCTCAACAATTTCCCATAAAAGAATGTTGTTTTGAAAAACCTGTATTGTACGAGGTCAGCTCATTTTAAAAGTGTGATTTCTAGAAAAGTCATAGTAGACACCATTAGGATAATTGATGGCCAGGTGTTGGTGGTTCAGGTATCGTGCTTTTTGTTTGCCTCCAATCAATGCACACCAAGCCGTAGATTATCACTAAAGGCTGGTTCACACGGCAGGATAATTAGGCCGATTTTATCCCCGATTCACCCCTTCCGACAATCTTAAGGACGCTCCGATTATCGTAAAATAATCTGATCCGATATTCCTGCCGTGTGTGGTGTGTTAAGACTGCTCTCGTCTGCTCAGGACGTCGGGACCGCTCCGTGTGTGGTGTCCCCCGGGGACAGACGAGCACGCAGCCTGTGGACGAGCGCCTGTGGACGAGGCGGCAAAGAAGCACCGGGAAACAAAATCAAAACAACAGAAAGTCTGTTGGCGCAACAGAAAGTCTCCACTTCTTTGACCATCGCCTTTTCTTTTGAAAACGTTTTTTGTCGGTTAAAAACAAACTACAAACTATCGCCACTGCATCCTCTTCGTCCGCCATGATTGTTTACTCTGAAATCACGTTTGATCTCGAGGGATTTTGCGAGATTTCCCGTCTGACCTGGGAATGCTCGGGAGTCAAATCGGTTTGTGTGTGTTGTGTTGATTTTGCCGTGTGGTTGCGCACCACACACTGTACGACCAAAACTGTTAGACCCGTGATTTTTTTATCGCCATGTGTGGGGTCTCTCAGGTTTGGAAAATCGGCCGACAATTTTAAAATCGTCCCGTGTGAACCAGGCTTTACATATCATTTAACTTTTTACATGAAAATCTCTCAGAATTAAAATGAATGAAACCACAAATGGCTAAATATTTACCCAATTTTATGAGCGAACTTTCTCTAGCAATCTCCTGTATCAGTCCTTCCACCTGTTTCCTGAGATCTCGCTGGTCTGCAGAATCCTTCTCTCTCAGATTCAGTTTCACTTCTTCTTTCATTTCCTCCTTCTTCGGGTAGATCTGATGGCTGTAGTTCTGTCCTCCATAGTTCTTCACCACTTCATCAATACTCTTTAAGAGCGTTGAGATCTGGTAGGGATCACATTCACTTTTGCTGTTTATCACGTGACATCTTCCCCCAAAGTAGTTCAGCAGCTCTTTAATATTTTCACTCTCAATGATTTGAATCCATTCTTTCCTGGATATTTTGTCTCTTCCAATAAACAGCACCATGGTGAACCGCATAGCTTGAGCTCCGAAGTTCTCCAGGATTTGCTCCACAACGTTCCTCTGCTCCTCTCTGCAAGTCTCCAGGTTTATGATGAGCAGGAACACGTGAGGAACGGGATCGGAGAGATCCAGGCTCTTCATCATCTGCTTCTGCAGCTCTTCATCAGTCAGTTGAGGGTTGAAGAGTCCTGGAGTGTCGATGATGGAGATGTTTCTGTCTTCTACTCTTCCTCTCTGTATCTCACTCTCTCTGGTTCTGCTTTCTTTAAATGCCTCTCGACCCAGTATTGCATTTGCTGTTGGACTCTTTCCAGCACCAGAGACTCCCAGAAGCACAATCCTCAGATCGATTACATCATGTTGTTCATCAGGCTCTGTGAAAGAGAACGTTTTTTGAAAGAATTAAGTTTAAGAATAAATTTGCTTTCATCTAATTATAAATTAGATTTCTGGCCAGTAAGTTCAGTTAGTTCCTTTTTACTTCTTAATTTTACTTTTTATTATTTTTCTTCATAAATGCATACTAATTTTAAGCTTATTTAACGTCATTGCATCTACACAGTAGGTATGTTATGCATTTACTTTGTGTTTTGTCGAAATTAACATGGTGTACAAAGAAAATACACAAATCTTCTGCCTACTAATAAATCACAATAATATTCAATTTTATGTTAAATCTTTCAAAAAAAATGGAGACATACAGTATTTCATTCCTTTCAGGAACAGCTGGTACACAATGAACTAGTGTAATAACATAATTGCAAGTATATTTGTGCCTTACACGTCCTTAGAGTGATGTAATGTGTCTTTTGTCCTTCATTGTTCCAGTTTTGAGGCAAACAATGATTTATTTTAATACTTTTTTAAGTGGCAGCAATATTACAAAAACACTCGGTGCCAATGCATTGTGTTTGCTTCCAATGTATGCTAAAAAGTCAGTAAAAGTTAAGGTTAATGCAAGCTGCGTGTGCTGGGGCGTAGCACAAGATCCCGGGTGGAAATATAGGTTCTGCTCTTTCACTGGGTTGTCTCAGTTTATTTTTAGCACTAACAATCGCGGAGATATTCATGCAGTTTAACACTCTTTCGTTTGTGCTCACCTTTGTTTGAAAATAATTGTTTCCCCTCGTTTTGTTTTCTTGCCTTCTCCTGTCTTTCCGTTCTTTTCTGGTGTCCAGATTTGGCTTTCTTTGAGAAAGACATTTCTACAGCAGAAGTTCAGAAGTTTGCTCTCCACCAGATGCTCAACTAACTAACTAACACAAAATGCGTGCAGATGGACTAAACCATTTGCGCATTAGCAAGGGGTGATCAGTTCTTAAACGCCCCTTGAAATGCATAATTTATAAATAAATAATTGCTTAAGCAGTAACAGATTTGATTCTGATATATAATAGACACGTTTAACATGTTAATATTTTACATATTCACATAGTTTGTTGTTAATCAAACATTACCAGCACTCTTACACCACAGTGTTCAACGCGGACAGAACCGAAAGTTAAAAGAGCACGAAACGAAACTCACGGTCATTCATGAGTCATGACAGTCCGAGGACATCAGCGCCACGATAACAGTCTCACACACATTTATCCTCGTAGCCTACGCCCTGATCCATTTGGAGCATTTCCAAGTTTAAACCCAGGTTAATGTCAAGTTTTTTTATTAAAACGATCCAATTGAAATGATAGATAGATAGATAGATAGATAGATAGATAGATAGATAGATAGATAGATAGATAGATAGATAGATAGATAGATAGATAGATAGATCCTGACTTTTTGTTAATATGACAGCTTAATTATATAAACACACGTCTCACACACACACACACACACACACACACACACACACACACACACACACACACACACACACGCACGTCTTTACATAAATAAACAGAATATAAATTGAACACAAAGCTTAAAACACTAAAGATGAAACCAAAGCTTGAGCATTTGAACATTTATAATATTTTATATATATTAAGTTGCTCAAGCAATTAAGTGACAACACAAAAACATGTACTTATGTTAACATTGCAAACATTTTAAATTAAAACATACAATTGACAAAAACAGCCGTCTCTCATACCTATTCTTTTGCATTTAAATGCACTTTGTAGCCTACTAGTTTTCTAAAGTAAGCTCATCACTTGAAGGAACACTCATGGACGAAGTGGAACTGGAAGCCGTGTTACTCTTGGAAATAATACGGCCACCGTATGAGTTAAAACAAAATTAACTTAATATTCAGTTGGTAGTCATATACAATTTCACCGCTAGATGGGAGTAAATCCTACACACTGTAGCTTTAAGTAGCAAAGATAATGAATTGAACATACGTTATTGGAAAGCAGGAACATGATGACAAATTAAATCTAAAATAAATAAAATCTTCACAAACATGCAATTAATGCAGAGAGTTATTAAGTACTCATTAAGAAAAATGTCCATCTCATCCTTAATTTGGAAGTGAGTCAGGATGTAGCATTATAGCATTAATTCAGTTTTGAAATTCAGTTTTTCCCATGTCTATATTCGAGACATAAACCATATTCTGTTACTAATAAAATTACTCAATCATATTCAATTAAAAATGTATACAGAAGTCAAAGGCAAGCACTGCATAGGGCTTTATGAAGCTCAACCCCGGGTTATTGTTGCTATAAACACGGCTTTTAACGCCAGGCAAATTAATGTTTCACGCTTGTTGAGAAATATTTCCCATATATGAATGATCAACATATTAAATAGTTTAACAGTATAACTGAAAATATACAGAATAATATATTCAATGTAATATATTGAAAAATATGTGACAATATATTTACTAATATATCATAATGTATGTCATTTCATATTCAGTAATACACTTCATAATATATGGATGTATATGTGATCAGATATGTGTAATATATTGCTGATATATTTACTCTTAAACACACACATATATATACTGTATAGCGAAATACAATGTAATGTATTTATTATATTTTTTTATTATTTACATTATTAATGTTTCATATTTTCAAGCTAGTTAAGAAAAGCACATTTACATCTAATAAAGTATTTAGAGATTATAATTACCATATTTTTACATTTAATTTTAACATTTGCTCTCCTTTCAGAAGTCAGCCAGTGGGAATAAGAAATCTGTCGTAACTGTGAGTGAATGTTATACGGGAATATGCATGTGCAATATATGTACACAATACAGGATACAACTTTGTGAATATTACATATAATGCTATTTTTGTCTTCATTTATAAATATTTTATATTCATTAATATATAGACATACAGTATATGGTCAATGCATATATTGCAGTATATTGAAAAATATAAGCAATAGTGTCCCATATATGGAAATGTATTATAAAATATATCCCATTATATTTTTCTGTATATTGCCATATATTTTGTAATCGCACTAGACACTTCCAGTCTTCAGCACTAGACACTTCAGCGCCTGTAGCTTCGAAAAGAAAAACACTGCCGTAATTATGATAAGGATAATGAAATTAAATGATATAACAATTAAACGTTTGCAATATAAAGCAGAATAATTTTTCTTGTTTAGGTAAATTCAAGTTACAAATGGCCAAGGCGCTCCTGCATTAAATAAGGTAGATAGCCTAAGTCTTTTTAATTGTGACACTTATTTAATGTTTAGCACTATAGGGGGAAATCAAACCTGGGTTTTAAACTGTGTTTGGATGTCACACACACACACACACACAAACAGCTTTTATAACCTCGGACACAACACAAGCAACTCCTTTGAAAAATACAAAAGTACAACATATTAAGAGGCGGCACCCTTTGTTTTTTTTTTATTCATTTCAATGTGTTTTTTTAGCCATTTAAATCTTTACAGTTTTCCCCACTTTTGTGTTTGTAAAACCGTCTTGATATTTTTATATTCATGGCTATAAGCTTTTTGCTATAAGAAATACATACATACAGTTTTTTCTTTCATATAATTTATTAATGTAATTCAAATACAAGCGTTTGACTATTCAGTTTCCCATTCCACACAACTTACAGTTACATGTGAAAATGAAGACTGTTAACGGTAAGTGTTTGGTTAAAACAGAAAATTCCCACTTCCCGCAGTGCTATCTTCTGAAACCAGAAAGAAATGAATGCAAACTTTTGCAGTAAAAAGGTTCAGTGTTGATTGACAGTTATAAAGATCGATTGTCACTAAAAATTAATCAAGCCAACCAATGTTATAATTATAATAGAAGCAACTTTTAATCAGAAGAAATGCAATGAATGAAGATTTTAAAGTTTGGCCCTGAGTTATATCAATGCACAGTTCAGGTTACTTTCTGTTTTATTCGAGGTTTTCAAAGTGTAGACGGTTTCACACCAGAGATCTTTATGATCTGTTTTTTTCTTGACAGCAATGACTTGAAAAATCTCGTATGGAGGAATCAGCACTTCTTCCTCTTCAGGATACTTAGACAATGTCGTCACATCAGCACCATAACAAGTGTGGATTTCAAAACAAGATTTAGTTCCAAACTTTTTTGCTACTTCAATACTAAGAGAGGAGGATGAAAATGAGCCCAAGCGAATCTCTTCGCTTTCTTTATTAAATTCACTTTGTGTACCACGATAAGTATCATAGCATTTGTTTTTTTGGTTCAAAATCTGTATTGCTTGTGTCAACAGAAAATGAAGTGAATACCATCCGTATGTTTTCATTTTGTACTTATCTTTACCACCGCGAGCAGCAACGTTAAACTTTGAAAATACATTTAGGTTATGGTTACTGTACGCGTGAATGGCGATTAAATGTTGTATTGTCAAGTGATCTTTTGGCGCCTTGATTGTTTTTCCACCTTCTTCCCAAGCTGTTCCAAAATCATCAAGATTGGTTTTGATTTCATTCTTTAGATATTTGTCCTGCACCAGTTTAGACGCAGTGGATCTAGTGAAGAACAGAAGCTGAGTAACACAGTAACATCTCACAAATACAGTCCACAATCTATGACTAGGATATGATTAGGATCACATTTATAGATTTGCACAACAAAACTCTTCACTACAAGTTCTAACAATGTTCGAATAACTTGTATTTTCTGGTCTAATATTTATATATATATGTATATAATCCTGTGATGTTCACTGATGAAAGTGTCATCCTGACTTTTTCTTTATCCCCCAAATTACCTGAGAATATTGTTGTCTTCTGGATGATTTCTCTTCGTGATCTTTTCAGGAACGATGATGAAAGGAGACTATCATTAAAGGCAGTCGATCACGGACCACTTGGGAAGATCTTGGGAAGGAATATATTGGTTATGAAGAGTGTGTGCGTGTGCTGAGACATGATAAGAAATAATAAAATGCATTTACAGTGTATAGTAGAGGCAGTAAAGTCTATCATCGTTCTCATTTCTTAAACTAAGCAGGTGTTGCACGAAAGTGTGTAATATAAAAAAAATGAAATACATATATTGAAATGAATCAAGAAAGTCCTTCGGAAGTAATTCCCCTTTGGATGAAATTCACAAATATGATGTTCTTGAATTTAAATGTAGTTTTTGAAACACCTCAGTCCTCTAGCCAGAAAAACAATGTTAAATGTGGGTCTGGATTTATGAAAAAAAAATACGATTTCAAATGAAATGGTAATGCTGCCATTTATTTTATTTTATTTTTTCAAATTTCAAAATAATTTCTCAAAGTTATACAAAAACATTCAGGATACAGCATAATATATTATGGCATGACCATATATTTACAGTAACATTTTGCATGCACAACATTGAATGGTAAATGTGCAATATGTGCACAAAAGGGTTGATATTTCTCTTCAAAACTATTAGAAGTGTGCAGTGGGATTAAAGTCTATGTAAATGCAAAGTTCATGGCTATATTTGCAAAGTTGTATAAGATAAGGACATTCAGTGACAGCTCATCCGTATCCTCATCTCTTATCTGCACCTGTAGGGAAAAGAAGTGGCGTAACTGAACTGAGGCGTACAATGAGCTGCAGATAAAGTGTATCGTTTGAGTTTATACTGATTTAAATATGCCTGCTTAGTGATAAAGAAATATACAAAGACATGACATAAATGTGGTATACACATCCCTTAAAATGTTTTTTTTTATTTTTAATCAGATTCGAAAGAAAACAAAATGGGTGCAACTTAAAGGGGTCATGACATGGTTTATTTTATTTTATTATTATGTTCCCTTAGGTGCAATTATAGTATTACTATAGTTTTTTTATAAAAAACGTGTATGTAGTGATTTATGACCTTTTCCCTGTTTCTCATCCTCTGATTCAAACAGTCTGTTTTGGGGGTGTTTCCCCTTTAAGAGTTCAGTGTTAACGCCCACTGTTATGATTGGCTAACGTCAGTGCCTATGCATCAATTATTAACGCCCCCAGCCAGAACATTTGCGGATTCGGCGTAACTGTTTAGTAGCGGGTGATGCATGCGAAGCGATGGCTCTTGCAATGATAAAACCTTATTATGTTTGAGCCAGAATCAGAGGAGGAATCAGAGGAAAATGAACCATCACCACAACAACGAAGACTGGATCAGCCCGTGTCCACATGGAAAGTGAAACTATTTTGAATTAATAAAAAAAAATTAACCCGAGACACTTGAAAACGGATTATTGTTGCCTAATTATCCTATAGCTTCATTTGCTAACAGTTTAACATTATTTAACTAATTCCAATGAAATGATAGGGTGTACCACGGACAAAAATGCATGCACAGACAGGCCATCTTTGAAGATGCAGCATCGATAAAGGCAACATTTTTAATTTTCTATCACATGTGTAGGCCTACTAGAAAGGCGACATATTTTCAAGATTCTCTTATACAAATGTGTTTATATTAGCCATGAAAAAAAGTAAGTTTGCGTCGTCGTTGTTGAGCCCAGAATAGTCGGCACGGACTTATCTTTGAGCAACAGTTTTCGAGCAAAGGCAGCATCATATTGGGATTTGTTCTCAAAACAGTGATCCTTAAAATGTATAGAACAAACGCTTAAACTAACACTGCCGTGACTGGGACGTCCGCAAAAAATAAAGTGCATCCATTTTTCCCTGACGTCTGGATCTTTCGCAGCGTATTCAAAGATGTTGTTTGTCCACAGCCAGGAACAGCACATCTGCGGCATCATAATTTCCCTGTACACAGACCCACTCGCTGTCCGTCGACTGAACACTTGTGAGGCGCGCGGCGATACGAAATGAGCGTAGTTGTCTTGCGCTTAAAGCGTAGTTGTCTTGTGCTGGAGGCGGTCTATATGCAAACGCTGGTACGTCACTTCGTACCGTGACGTCACTTCTTACCATGGATCCAGAACGAGCTGTATTTAGAGCTTGATTAAATAAATGATTCGTTTATAATGGGGAGGAAGTCTTAAGCTATGAAACTTGCAGGACGTTTTAATGGTACAAAGACCTCTTATATACCAAAAGATCAAGGCAAATTTGGTTTCACATGTCATGACCCCTTTAAGTAAGTTTTTTTTTTTTTTTTTTTGAAAGTAGTCTCTTAACCATTTAAAATCCGTGCTCCCGCTGGCGGGAGCGAACATCTTCGTTATAATGTTTGTACGTTCTTTTTATAGGCTTCCCTATATGGTATCACCCAATTCATGGTATCATTTGAAAGCTTAGAATCTGAACTTTACAAAGAATACCATCACTTTTGTTTTTAAGATACATATTAAATTAAATATTAGCTTAAATATGCATTGGTCCCAGACAAAAATATCTGCTTTCATGATTGCGAAGAAATATTTATACGGAAAAAAATATATTTATATATTTCACAAAACAGTCAAGTCATATATCTCAAGAAAGGTCCAATTCTAAGGAATTTGGTGATGCAGTTTATTTCATTGTGAGAAAATCAAAGATCGAATAATCTTCAAAAGAATCGCGCAGTGAAATAGGATCAAACTGACATAACAGTGAAAAGTATTACATTCCAGCTTCAATCAGCCACAAACCACCACACAATCTATATCAACTTTTAGCTTAGGATGTTATCTTTCAAATGAGACCATTTCCAAGTTTCTGTGAGCTTTTATTAGTAATAAAAACCTTTTCGAATGAACTGAGATCATAGCATCATATCTCCAGGGCCCGGTTTTTCAAAAGGTTTAATCCGGATAAAATTGATCCGGATTTAGTAATCCTTTTTTTTGCGATCCGTGATCACGTAATCCAGTTTACTTTTGAGCCAGTTTTTTAAAGCAACATCGGATTGGATCAATCTGATCCGGATAGGAACTTTTCAGGATCACCAAATCTGGATAACCAGTGCTCAAACAGGATAGGAAATCACAATGTAGAACTATAGATATGTAAAGAGCAACAAGTAGAATAGCCAGTGTGGGGTCAATAAAAGTTCATTTTTATTTGAAATGAAAACAAACACAAAAAAAAAAAAACCCCACTCCATCCTCTTCCAGCTCCGCTCATCTGAGACCTACAACACAAACACTGTACATTGAGGATATTTATAACAAGTTTCAAATATAGATGTATTGAATTAAAAAAAGACTTAATGGAGTTCTTAAGAGGTTGCTTTGCATGCCTTAACTTCCTGAGAGCGGAACCACAGAAAGCATGCAACATAACCCTTGCCTGTATTGTCCTGCACAACATCGCTACTAAGCGTAATGTCCCTCTCTGTGCTGACAATGATGCACCTGAGCCCCTTGGAGACCCTAACCAACCTCCTGCATTCTGCCAGAACGAGCAAACAGGACGTGCAACAAGGGACGCAATAGTTAGACACTATTTTTGACAATAAAATGTATTGTTTTTGGTCAATTTTGACAGCTGTTTGGGGGATTATTTTATGAGGCCAAACTCTTTCTACTTTGCTGTAGGCCTATACAGAAAGGCTGAATACGTTAAAGCCTACCTAATCACGGTAGCCTGACGGATGAACAAATACAATTAAAACCTTATGAATAAATAGGATATCTTGTAAGATACTGCATGATCCAAATATAGTATTATTTGATACATTTTTAAAGTTTTCATTACATTTTGGGCATGAAATCCACGCTGAATCCACCCTTCTGATGGGATCAGTTTAATCCAGATTTTTTGGATC
Source organism: Phoxinus dragarum (assembly GCA_033366665.1). Lineage (NCBI taxonomy): Eukaryota > Metazoa > Chordata > Actinopteri > Cypriniformes > Leuciscidae > Phoxinus > Phoxinus dragarum. The sequence goes on along the minus strand of JARPMJ010001736.1, from coordinate 77,469 downwards.
AAAGTGATCCAAATCCTACAAAAAAGTTCTGAAAAACCCAAACTAAAGGTTTGATCCGGATCAAAACCAAGATTGGATTACGTGATCTAATCCGATTATGTAATCCGTTTTTTCTTTTGAAAAACCCATTTTCAAGATTTGATCCAATCCGTTATCCAAAATCCTAGTGGATTACTTTTGAAAAACCGGTGATGCACAACACTGGTGTGCTGAACTTTTTTTTTTTCATTTTTTATTATACAGAAAAAAACTTTTTTCCAGTGTTTGCTTGCATCTAGAGGAAACAGCCATAACTGTCTGCATGGTCCTAGAGCCCACAGGGCCTGAGTTATACACTTTCAAAAATGAATATAAAATCTGAAAAAACTCAGAAAAGCGCCTCTTTTTTTTTTTACCAACTTTATCACTTTTAACACTGTTTTCTGAAACTTCAAAGGGTTTCCTGTAAAATGACACCAAAATTGTCCATTTTGACAAAACTATGTTGAAATGGTAAGCTTTTCAATTTGGGTATGCAAATCCAGGCGGAAATCCCCCAAAATGGTCTCGGATCTTAAGAGGTCTTAATCTTAATCTCACCAAGGCTGCATTATTTGATCAAAATCTTTCTTAGTGTTCTTTGAGGAACATTATCTGTACCGTCGTGTGCCTTTTTTTCTGAGAGTGTAGTAAAACCATGGTTCATTTTATGGTTACTATGGCTTTACTATCCTGTTCTGTAATTGTTGTTCAAGCAATAGAAAATTGTTACATTTTATGGTTATTATGGTTTTACTAAAAAAAAACATGGTTCATTTTATGGTTACTATGGTTTTACAAAAAAAAAAACATGGTTCATTTTATGGTTACTATGGTTTTACTAAAAAAAAAAATAATCTGATATCATGGCAGCTCGAATGACATCAAACTGCAATATCGTGTTTACCAGACATTACTGGAGCTTTCAGAGGGACTGGGTTTGATGTAAAATAAAGCTTTACACCCAGTGAATAAACCCTTAACGTTTACATCAAAAGCTCCCTTCATTTATTATTTTGACTCAGTTAGATATTATTTAATATATAATAAAATCTTATTTTTCACAGAGTTTGTTTTGCTGTAAATATTCAGCTCATTTTGTTACTTGATATCAGTGTCAATATGCAGGGCTGCATTTCCCAAAAGCATTGTGTGCCCAGGTTGATCGGGAAGACCATTGACACCAGTGCTTACGGTGCTTTTGGGAAACGCCATGGCATGAGACCAAACCAAGATAAAGGGCACGGGATCGCTGTGATTTGTTAAAAAAGAAAAAATATATAAAGGCAATTCAATTCAAATGTATTTGTAGAGCGCTTTTCACAATACACATAATTTCAAAACAGGTTTACAGAAAGAGATTTTAAGTACTTTTGTACCTGGCTGAAACATTATTATCTTAAAAAATAAAATACAAATCAAAGCAGCAGATGGCAGAATTATGCATCTAACACCTAGTTTATTATTCATAAACAACATTAATGTTTTTTTTTCATAAAAATGTAATATTTAATATGCATGCTAATGGTGTAGTTGAGGAATTTTGCAGAAAATAATTTGTGTAATTACCATATACTTCCAGCAGAGGCCCCATAGAGATCTATTCATTTTTCTGGATGTGCCTAACTGCTCACATAACAGCTTTATATATATATATATATATATATAGCCTATATATATATATAAATATAGCCTATATATATATATATATTAGGTACAGTATGAACTATATGAATATATAATTATATGAATATTGAAGTTAAGAAATGGTGACTTCTAAGTTATGATTCGGCTGGTTGCTGATGTATTGTGCTAGACTTTATTAATAATGTATTTATGTGAAATGTATTATTGATGTTTATTTGCAGGCTTACACATATAATGCTCCAGTATATAATGTAAACCCACCATCTCCATCAATATAAGCAGTGAGGCAACTTCTTTCTCCTAAACTCTCATTCCATTACCATTGATTTTTGGATGAAATTTAAAAAGTATTTTCAAAACGAATCGCGGGTGCAGATGTGATGTGCCCACATGTGCTGGTATCCACATATATGTAATATTTCCCCCCTGTCTACATACCCTTGAATTTAAAACCAAGATTTCATATAATGTTTCTTGATGACTACTAGCTTTTCCAGTCTTCATACTCATAAGAGCTGATACAGAGTCACTACATACTAGAATGTCTATATACGCTGAAGAGTCGGCGTGAGCGAGCGGTGACGTCATCGGCCTCCAACGCACGCGCGCACGGGACACCCCTGCAGCCAATCAGGGCCACGCAGATTCAGCTTTACTAGTAGCCTTCCATTACTATTATTTTACAACGGAAGTGACTCCAGTTACTAAAGGTGAAAGGAACTTTTTTAAAGTTTAAAAAAGTCTAAAATGTATCAAATTCACAAATAAATAGATTAAGATCTGCAAATGAATGTAAAGAGTTTCACACACACACACACACACACACACACACACACACACACACACACACACACACACACACACACAAATCTAATTCACAAATAAATAGATTAAGATCTGCAAATGAATGTAAAGAGTTTCACACACACACACACACACACACACACAAAAATCTAATTCACAAATAAATAGATTAAGATCTGCAAATGAATGTAAAGAGTTTCACACACACACACACACACACACACACACACACACACACACACACACACACACACACACACACACACACACACACACACACAAACACACACACACAAAAAAAATCTAATTCACAAATAAATAGATTAAGATCCACAAATAAATGTAAAGAGTTTCACAAAAATTTATGAAATTCACAAATAAATTAAATGAGATAAAAAATTATAAATGTTTTATTATTTTACAAACACAACTCTGCCTGGCATTTATTTGTGAACCTGTGCATTTGTAAATCGCTGCACGCATTTGTGGATTTTGAAACACTTCTAGCGTCGACGTGAAGAGAAATCCACAAATAAGTGGACTCCACCCACCGCGTACTCAAGCCAATCAGATAACGGCCACATTGAGCTGGCCAATCGCAGCACGTTCTCGCTACAACCAATCACGTTTGGCTTTACACTCGGGGTGATCTTGCTCTGAAATAACTTTGCTCATTCCTCATCCATTAGCATTGGCTCAAATAGGAATACGCATAAGCCCCATACAATTGCTACAGCAAAAGATGTTTAAAATTTTGATTATTTTAGAATTAGACCATTAGACTGTGTATCAAGTTAAGCCACAATTTTAATGAGCCTTGGAAAAAGCCAGAGCAACAGCGCTTTACTTCTCTGTTATGGGAAACAACTTGTTATGGAAACGCCACGTTATTCAAGATGGAACAGAAAAGCATCAATAGCCGCGTTTCCACTGTCGGGCCGGGCCGGGCTAGTGCGTGCCAGGACCAGTCGCGTTTCCACTGCCACTTCCGGGGCTTGATCCGGGCTTACCCGAGGCCAGCGGCCAGGATTTCTGGCCCGTCGAATACCTTGGTCCAAAGCGGGCCGGCTCGGGCTAGAGGAGTGGCTACAAGCAGAGGCGGGGTTTCCCTGAGTCGGGAGACGGGAGCGCCAGATAATTCTGTCAGCATTAAAGACTTTTAAAATAATTTAACTCACTTTCATGTTTGAATGCCTTCTGTTTGTGATCCGATGTGGATTCTGTATAAGGTAGAAATATTTAATATAGTATAAATACGCGATGCAAAAGACTATGCGTGCTAACCATTACCATAGTAAACGCTTGAATATACGCATAGTAAAAAAACAGTGAACGCTTGAAATCAGACCAATCATGAAGGCCATCACAATCATGTTTTATTTTATCTGTCAGTAGCCTACTCATCTCGTTATGCCGGACTATCATAAAATAAAATAAAATAAAATAAAATCATAAAATAAAGCAACTTTTTTTTGGGAGCTTCCTCTGTTTCTCTGACTGGATATATCTGTGGCCTACTGGGAGAGAGTGCTAAAGCTCCTCAGCTCGTATTTTTGGTGGCATGTATTTGTAGAAATTATCATTCTTTCTAAATGTGATGTAGCTACCAAATAAACAGAAACAGACGCGACTGAAGAAGTAGCTAAGTGTGTCCTCTTTCTTTTGTGAAATAGACCAAACGGCTATGTGCGATTTTGACAAATTAAGGCGAGACACTACAGGTGAATAGGGTACAATTTTAAAATAATAGATATCACCATGAAACTTCCTCAGTTGGTTACTTACACAGGTTCATAAAAAAAAATTATTACAAGTTTTTGAAATGTGTATGTTTAATTATGCAAATTAGGCATTATCTCATGAAATATGCGCAATTTTGCATATATTTTCACGGGATAGATCTGAACATATGAATAAGCCAGGTGCAAAATTAATTTTTCATTTTGATTACACACAAGATGCAAAAAGATGTTCTGGAGATATGCTTTCATTACCTAGGAAATCTAAATTTACTGTCCATAGCCTTTAAAAATAGATTTTCGACATATTGTTTTTATTAAAATGTCACATTAATCAGGCCAGGAATGATTTATTAACAAATCCCTCTGAACATATCTTCAGAATACTGCTAAGTGTATAACTGGAAAGTGTGGTGTACATCGGCTGAGATGTGTCACTGAAGAATGACAAAAAACTCATTTTGAGAAAAAGGCATTTAAAGATTTGTAATGTAAAAAATCATACTTTTTAAGTGGAAACAACTATTTACTGACACAATATCTTATCAAATCATTAGCAACAACAATACAAACCACCTAAATCACATCAAAACTTATAAACACAGCATTTATGGCCTTTAACTGAGCAGAAAAACAGTCAAAAACACACATCTGAATGTCAGAGCGCGTCACGTGATGCATCTGAACCAATCAGGTTGTCAGAAATTGACATCAGCCAATGAGATTTCGCTTTTAGGGTTAAATGCCCATTATTCTTTCACGATTGGTTGCTGATAAAAAGGAAATTACCATATTTGGATCCGACAGCATTGTACAGAAGAGAGAGAGCTTTCCAGATGTGTGTGTGACTAAAGGAAGAAGACAGAGATCGCGGAGCAGCGCGTTGATTTAGAACGCCAACTTTTGTTGAATTTCAGAGAAATCTACAGACACAAACAGACGAAGTGTAGTAAAATAAAGACCTAAATGTGTATTTTGGACTTTTTTTCACCACAAGTCTGAAAGAAGACATGTTATTGAAGACAAATAGGTCAAAATATCAAAATTGACCAGTGAAAAAAAACGATGTTTTTGCCTGCCGTGTCTCGCCTTAATTCATTATGAACAATGTATCACTTTTTATTGTAAACTTGTGGTAAAACATTAATGCTTGGGTTTTAAATATTCAAGTTAACAACAAAAACGCTTTTATCATGTTTGTTTTGCGATGCACGCGGTTTCCAGTGATTTCTTTCTGATTAGTTTTCTGATAAAACTTGCATTTGTTGGTGAAATGATGGGTTTGTGTGACGTTGTTCCAGAGAGGCGTGTTACGGGCGTGTTTTAGTGAAGCGCTGTGGAGCTTCTGGCCCGACAGTGGAAACGCAGGCCCGGTGCTACTGGCCCGAGGCTATTAGCCCGGCATCAGCCTTAAGGGGAAGCCTATGGTTAACAATGGGAATTTACATTCAGAGTTAACACCTTTTTGGGGGTAGGAGACCATTTTATCTAGAGACCACCTTCCTTTGTGTGCCAGTTATCTCGAAACTCTTAAAAACCTTATTACCTTTTGTTTACTTATTTGGAAATGGGACATTTGTATCAATCACTCTGAGAAATTTCAAATGATACTAAACATAATACTCAATGATAATCATCCACATTAAACCCTATTTATATTATTGTGTGAGTTTTAGATGTGTATGAGAGAGAATGAAATGTAGATTAGGTGAGACTGCATGAGGGGGAGTTCAAATGTTAATTTGCAGCAATGTCCTTCGTCTACTTGAGGAGTGGTATCTCCACTGGTTTTTCCAGTCTTACATATCCATACATATGGAGCGGCGGCGCAGCCAGTAAACCACGCGTGTGTGTGTGTGTGTGTGTGCGTGCGTGTGAGAGAGTGAGTGCAAAAGTGAGTTTTGTTTCATTATATACCAAAATCAAAGCTGACACTGTATGCTAATAGATAAAGGAGTCATAATAACGTATTAAATGCTTTGAATTCCTATATATAGCTAATCAGTGTTCTAAGCAGCCTGGATGGGCCGCTGTACGTGATGCAACACTTATTATAACCAGAGACTTCTTAAAATAAAGAAACTTGAGACTTGACTTGGACTCTAGCTCAGAGACTTGAGACTTGACTTGGACTCTAGCTCAGAGACTTGAACTTGACTTGGACTCTAAGCTCAGAGACTTGAACTTGACTTGGACTCTAGCTCAGAGACTTGGACTTGACTTGGACTCTAGCTCTGAGACTTGAGACTTTAACTTGACTTGGACTCTAGCTCAGAGACTTGAGACTTGACTTGGACTCTAGCTCAGAGACTTGGACTTGACTTGGACTCTAGCTCTGAGACTTGAACTTGACTTGGACTCTAGCTCAGAGACTTGGACTTGACTTGGACTCTAGCTCTGAGACTTGAGACTTTAACTTGACTTGGACTCTAGCTCAGAGACTTGAGACTTGACTTGGACTCTAGCTCAGAGACTTGGACTTGACTTGGACTCTAGCTCTGAGACTTGAGACTTTAACTTGACTTGGACTCTAACTCAGAGACTTGAGACTTGACTTGGACTCGAGCTCAGAGACTTGAGACTTGACTTGGACTCTAGCTCAGAGACTTGGACTTGACTTGGACTCTAGCTCTGAGACTTGAGACTTTAACTTGACTTGGACTCTAGCTCAGAGACTTGAGACTTGACTTGGACTCTAGCTCAGAGACTTTAACTTGACTTGAACTCTAGCTCAGAGACTTGAGACTTGACTTGGACTCTAGCTCAAAGACTTGAACTTGACTTGGACTCTAGCTCAGAGACTTGTGAGCATCTCGACGGATAATGATGTATCTGATTTAAGGTCCAAGTCTGATAAGACCCAAGCAGCAGATTTGACAGCGGGCCCATTTGTCACTAGACGCAATCCAGCTCCTGAAATAACATCTATGCTAAGTTTCATGTATATTTCTGATGATGACGAAAAAAGTGATGAAGACGATGATGATGATGAAAGCTGTGGATTGAAGGTTAATGTTGTACAAACAATGCACACAGAAATTGATCAACTAAAGGTGGATTTATTGGCCCTTAGTTCAAAAGTACAGTCTAATGAACAGGATGTTAAACAGTCTGTGGAAAGTTCACTTAATCGTGAAACAAATTTCAGGGAAGCAGTGGACTCTGGTTTGGCAAATTTGCAAGATAATTTTTTTGTAATCCTTAAGGTGTCTTAAAAAATAATTTTGATGTTCCCCACGCAAATTATTGCCCCATATGTGATTTTCTGTATTTTTTTTGTCCGTGCTTAATTTTCGGCTGTAAAAAATTAAAACTTTAAACCTACATAGAATCTGAACAATACATCCTACAGACACAATCCACCCCATTTTATCTTCATCTTTGCATTGATAGATATGAGGAATGTCATGATTAGATGATGTATAGTGCATAAAAACTCAAATAAACACCAAACAATTAAAAAAAAATAGTGACATTGGATCACTGGAACTCCTCCCCTATGGACCCTATTAATATATGTTTTCTACCTTTTGTACTTTTAGTCTGTAAGATGTCTAATAAACAAACGTTGATAATCCCCACCTGAAATATTCTCACATGTATGTCTTTTCTGGCTATATTGTTTGCCTCCCTGGATTTCCAAAAAAGCAAAAAAGAACATTTACATAATCTTTACATAATAACATGCAGAGGCGGACAGAGTACACAGCTTCATTACTTGAGTAAAAGTACAGATACCCCTTGCTAAATTTTACTCAAGTACAAGTAAAAGTACTACAGTCAGATGTCTAATTAAGTAAAAGTACTGAAGTACTTGTTTTTAAAAGTACTTGAGTATCAAGAGTACATTTTCTAAATATTGCATTACTACTACCACAGTGCTTACATTTATGTACAGAAACGTCCTACATGGAGTTATGAAAAATGTTAATACTTTAGAGAATGTAAAAGGAATTGAAAGTGAAATCAAGTCATTTTCATATTTTTACCATGTTGCTTTATTTAACATTAAATAAAGGCAATACAAGGCAATGGCACAATGGCAACGCTCTGACAAACCTCTGCTAGAGTGTTAATGGATTTTTTGCACCCACATTTGAACCCGACTGTGTTAAACACACCGCATACTCAAGAACATCAGAGCAAATGCTCGGCTTACATTAATGTGTAATATCAGAAAAGAAAATTCAGCTAACAATTGTGTGTACATGTGAGTTTCTCTGTTTTTTCATCAATCAAATCAATAAACCTAAACAAGCAAAGAAGGCAATATAGCAATGTTCTGACACACCTCTGAAAGGTAATTGCTGATAGGCTGTCCCAATCAGTGGCGCCTGCACAATCCAGTCACGTTTGAGAGGGAACCAACAAATTGAGGGTTTCCGAGATTTTTATTTTTTCCCTTTTTTTTTTAGAAGAAGTAACGGGTACTCAGTACTCACAGTTATGGATAGATATGTAGTGGAGTAAATAGTACAATATTTGCTTCTCAAATATACTTGAGTAAAGTCATGAGTACTCCCCAAAAATGATACTCAAGTAAAGTACAGATCCCTCAAAATTGTACTTAAGTACTGTACTCAAGTAAATTTACTCCATTACTGTCCGGCTCTGATTACATGACTCTTAACTGTACATTATGTAATGACAAATGTCTTTTTCAAACTGTTATATTTTTGTAATGCTTTAGGTGTCTGATAAACATATTCCCCACTTAAAAATATTGTGCCAAGTTTTTAATTTAGATTTGAATCAATTTGAAACTTAGAGCAATAAGTGTGGTCGAGTCAATAACACTGAAGGCCATCAGAAAGTCCAGACTTAGCAAGCCTGTTGTGGCAAAAACTTTGTCTTTAATCATCATCACTGCGTAAGAGACACTCCGAGTCAAATTGTCTTTTATAAAAGTATTTATTCTCGCAAGAAGTTCCCCATTACCACACATAAATTACCCTGTGAAGTCAGTGAGACCCAAATAGCCTAAAGTATATAGGCTACTCAACCCAAGATCCCTGTGTCAAAAGAGAACCTATTCACTCACCATGATCTTGAAAAATGGCCTTATTTGAATTTCAGTTATTTGGCATTCAGCTGATTCATGAGATTCTCAGTGCAGAACGTCACCAAACTGCCTGGATCAAGAAAGACGTAAGTTTTGATGATCTTATTGCCTTTAGCAACTTTAACTTGGACTGGCACGATTTCTAGTGCACATTCCCAACTGGCCCCTGTTGCACGATCAGCTGATAATAGTGCACTATTGACTGGCATTTCTTTTGGTTCTGTGAAGTTCGAGTTTGGCAAAATCTGCTTTTTTGAATTTCCATTGACAATGGTAAAGATGTATGTGCATAGATATACTGGTTTGTCAACATCTAATCCTCAACCTCGATCAGAAGGTTTGTAAGCAAGAAGAGTTCATGACAGCTTCAATTCCCACGCATTGATTTATTCCAATCAATCCACAAGTAGTTTCTTTCAAATGTAGATTTGTGTGTGTGTGTGTGTATTTTGCAGTCAGTTAGTGCATGGTTACCTTGGCAAAAACTACATGAGGTCAAAACAGCAACATGGGTGCCTGCTTGCAGCTACACTTTAGATGCCTCTCTGCTAGTTTGGTCATCGGCTCGTTTCACTGTAGTAACGAAGCTGCTGCCCCTTGTAGGTATCCTCAGGCTGGTTGCTCTGAATTTTACAACTGTACCTTTAGCAGGAGTAGGATCTTTGATATCTCCGAAGACTGGATGGCGTGAAAATCTCAGACTGAATTTTTCCAGAAATTATACAAGATTTCTAAATCTAATATGAGTATTCATTCTTTGGAATGACTCAAAAGTTACTGTCCGCCACCTTTGCGGAGCTTGTATGGGAGTTTGGATACAATCAATTTCAAGTTTGATACAAAGTCCAGTTCATCCATGTACAGGTGCTCCATCATCCATGTAACGCATCTGCACTCTTGAGTATTGAAAATTCTATAGACTACCTATGGTTAATAGATAGGCCTGTTGTTGTTTCAGCATGTTCCCCTCTATGTGAAACTGTCTGTAGCCTACAGGCTAATTTCTATTTTAAATTCTTTTTTTCTTCCTTCCCTACAGGAGAATCTGGGTCCATCCACGCTCTCAGGATTGGTGGCAACTTATCAATAATAACTGGACTGACAGAGAGTGGTTGCTGAATTTCAGAATGAAAAGAGCCACATTCATTCATCTCTGTGGTATTCTTCGGCCCTATTTGACCCGCCAACACACCAGATACAGAAGACCACTCCCTGTAGAGATTCGTTTAGCAATTTGTCTGTGGAGGCAAGCAACTAACCTAGAATACAGGTCGATTTCCCACCTCTTTGGTGTTGGTACGTCCACTTGCTGCCTCATCACCCAAGAAGTAGTCACAGCCATAAATACAATCCTGAAACCACACTGTTAGACCTTACCGGGTTTTTTTTACAGTAAAATACTGGCAACACTGTTGCCAGTAATTTACTGTTAATTGTACAGTTCTTTACTGTAATCTACAGTATTTTACTGTAATAAACAGTTTGTTACTGTAAAATGCACTAAATTAATACTCGAGTTAAAACTAATTTCACTTGCAGAAACCGACTGCCTTAAATTGACCAACTGTCATTTAAATGTATTAACTAATATGTGTAATGCATTAATAATGTGAGCAAAGATTATTATGAACTTTCCTTAGAAACCACTAAAAAACTTAGATACATAAAAAGATTTCCACTAGACCAGCAACTACACAGTCACCGCCTGTTAAATAAAGCAACATGCAGCATATCAACAATGTTTCTAGATCTTCTGCTGGACTGAAGCACAGGCTCTACTTTTCAGCACAATGGTGCCCCATAAAACTACATTTTACAGTAAACTACTGGCAACAGTGTTGCCAGTATAAACCTGTTTTATAACTTACAGTTTATTACTGTTTAAATACTTTTCGTGGGTGTGTCTTTTTATCTTACACTGTTAACTCTTTCAACCCCACAGGAAAATCCACACTACAAAGAGTAAAAAAGAGTTGCAGTGAGATAATTAAGTGAATATGTAAGTGATTGTTGAGCATTCGTGATGAACACCTGCTGTTAACAAGCAGAATCACTGAAGGAAAGAGAAACACAAGAACTACAACTGACTTCCAGCCATATCACATTATTACACATTATTAACCAGTATGACTTTATTTCTGTCATACATCTACAGAAGTTGTTATTGAGATGTTTAATTGAAAATGTTACCATTATAGAGATCAGTGTTTGCTTTAGTTGGGTTGCTGATGCTATAACATTAATTTTCTCTTTCTGTTTGAGCTGTGTTTTTGCAAGTCGCACTTGTGCACACACACAGTTTGTGAATGACTGCGATTATATTCACTATCATGGCAAAATCATTGTATAGCCTGTCCATTCACTAAGAAGTTAATTCTCACTCATTCAGAGTTTAATTGTCAATCAAAAGTGTTACCACCAATGTGAAACCACAACAACGACTAATTTATTTATAACACATGCATAACCAAAAATAACAGAGTTACGCTGTAATCCAGAAACACAGAAATATCACAAATTAGAACATGCATCTCAACAATGGTGGGATTTTTTATTTTTATTATTATTCATGCAGCAGAGCATGCTGAGAGTTTTATACTATCCTGGTACCCAGCATGCATTGCAACATGAAACTTTTGATCGTCACCATTGTTGAGATTCATATGATGATTTTAGATGTCTGTCTGTGCCTGAGTCAAGTAGGAGTTAATACAATTTTAATGCACTATATGATAACAATATTTTTCAGTTGACCTGATTACGGAAAGATTGCTTGATTTCATGTTATAGATTTTCAAATATATTGTATTAAACCCGTAAATTCATATCTCACATACAAAAAATAGCAAAAACTCATTCATGGATGATTATGACATCATCACAAAACCAAAACCACCTGATCAACTTCCTCTTGACTTCTTCTTGCTGTAACAAATGTGCTTTATAAACTCACTGTTACAGCAGCCAGAGGGAGAAAGATGGAAGAAATACTTTAAGTCAAGGTAAAAGAGACCAACTAAATCAAATACTGATCTCCATCATGGTGACAAAAAACTTTATTATTAACTAAATCCCTGTTCATTCTCAACAATAACTTTTGTACATGTATGAAATAAATCATTTTAAACTGGTTTCACACTCAGTGTGGCTGGAAGTCAGTTGTAGTTATTGTGTTTCTCTTTTTTCTGTTCTTGTTTCTTTGTCCTTCAGTGATTCTGCTTAACAGGTGTTCATCAGTGTCTCAATTCACTTACTTCTTTTCATTCACTCTGTCAAGTGGACTATATTAGTGAACTAATGTAGGGAATAGTGAATGAGGATATAGGGTGAGATTGGGAACACAGCCTCTGAGTGTCGACTTTGATCGCTGTTAATTCACAGTATATTCCTGTAGGTATATTCCAGTATATTACTGTTTTAATGGAAAATGGTATGATATTGTAAGAATTTGGGCTTTTTCTACAGTAAGGGCTAACAGTGCACTGTACATCAAAACACCCTCTGATGCCGATTTAAGAACAACAGTAAAAGGTTTTAGAGATAAGTGGGGATTCCCCCAAGTTGCTGGAGCCATTGATGGCTCCCATATACCTATCAAGGCTCCATCCATCACACCAGCAGACTACTTTAACCAGAAGGGGCAATATTCAGTCATCCTTCAGGCTGTGGTAGACAACAAAATGAAATTTTGGGACATAAATATTGGACAGCCAGGAAGAGTCCATGATGCTCGTGTGTTTGCCCTTTCGTCTCTTTTTGATCGGGGCCAGAGCGGCAGACTGTTGCCACAATGGACTGAAACATTTGAGGGAGTAAATGTACCTCTAATGCTCTTAGGAGATGCTGCCTATCCATTACTCCCCTGGCTTATGAAGCCATTCCGAGAAGGCAGAGGTGTGACTGCTGAACAGATCAACTTCAACCACTGCCTGAGTCAGGCAAGGATGACTGTTGAGAGAGCCTTTGGGCGCCTCAAAGGTCGATGGAGATGCCTCCTTAAGCAACATGAAGCACACATTTCTCTGGTCAGCCAAATCATTTCAGCATGTTGTGTATTACACAACTTTTGTGAAGTCAACAATGAAATATTCATTGACGAAAACTATGAAGAGGATGAAAGTGAAGAGAATGAATTGGGTGACAGACAGAATCGTGAGGAGACCGGAGATCAGAGTGGTCAAGATATTAGAAATGCACTGTGTGCCTATTTTTCAAGGCTGTAAGGGTAATGTTAAGGTACTTAAACAATTGTCAGTCAATTTGAAGAAATCTTTTGCTTGTTATTGTTTTGATTCTGATTTAAATAGTTCAATTGTTGTTCATCAAAGCAAAAGATACTTAACCAGCAGCCAAGGTTGACCACTGACAATGTTTTATGTGGTGGTTGACTTGAATGACTACAACTGAGTTTTGTAACAAAAAAAAATACTTTATTGCTGAGATAGCAAAGTGTTATACTATACATGTTTTGTTATTTATTTTACACCACTTTTCATTCTCAAGAAAGGTTCTTTATAGCATTTTAAATAAACATGTTTATTTTTTTACATTGAAAGTTTTCTTTACTGAGAAAAGATTTTTAGAAAAAATAAAATTCTTTGTTGATGAAAATTTAAATGCTAAAACTACTCTTCTTTGCTCATCTTTTCATAAATGTAAAGATAATTATAACAATAAAACAGTTTTCAACACTATAGATTGCTGTGCAACTACACTCACAGTAACACATGCAGACTCCTTTACAACAATGAGCTTAACGAACAAATGCATGAGGTAGATAGCTGTGCACCTTCACCATCTACAAGTTGTAGAAATGCTCACTGTCATTCAGTTGATGAAGTACAGCAGATATAGGCAGGTTGCCATGTGATTCAACAGATGAAACATTTTGAGCCTCTTCACCTGGTCTGATCATAGATGGTCGCATGAGCTGCAGGGCCATGGGCTGCTGTGGTTGGGCCCTGGGTGGATGAGGAATGGACCATGCACTGGTAGGGGTTGAATTCATTGGAGCTGGTGGAATCAACTGGGTTGGGGGTGGAATAAAGTGGGTTGGGGGTGGCATCAAGTGAGTTGGGTGCTGCGAGGGTGGGTGCTGCGAGGGTGGGTGCTGTGACTGACCAGAAGACAATGCATTAGCGAGAGTGGCCACTAGCTGTGTAAACATTTGACGATTTGCCTCTTGCTGAGCTTGCATAGCTTGAAATCTCCTTTCCTCTGCCTCCTGATGTGCCCTCAGCAAATTCTCAAGGACTGCGTTCTCCTGTGCTTGCTGTTTTTGCTCAGCTTCAAACATTTCATGTAGCTGCTTGCTTTGCTGAGCCATATAAGCCTGCAGCCCACTATCATCCAGACAATCTTTGGCCTTACGCTTCCTTCCCAGGTGCTTCCTAGCTTGAGCCCCAGGAATGGCCAGCCTTCCACTGCTTTCTCCACACTGCTCATCACAACTGGGTGTGGCATCGCTGTCCTCTATGTCAGTGGATGTGGCAAGAGGAGAATCTGTGGGGCCATTAGATTCTGGATCGTTGGGTGTTATTCCCTTTTCTCCTGTCAGTAAAAAAAAATTGCATTAAACTCTCAAAAAGGCAACAACATGCTAGCATGTCAACAACAATTTCAGCCGTGATCATGAAGCTTCTGATGGCAACATCATGAATGGAATACGCATATTAACATATTCCATTAGTCTATATAGCCTAGTCTAGAGTCAGAGGTCAGCATTTGTTCACCCAGTTCAGCCAATTCTACTGCAGGCCTACAGCATGTAGAATTGTGTTGCTTCTAGGTATGTAATACAGTCGAGTAAATACATTTTGACAGATTTAATATTCATATAAAAAATAGGGCATTTGACAAAATCCTTAAATAACCTCACCCTGACCTGCAGAGGGAAATATAATAAAGGACAGATTATTGAAAATTATTACTGTCCTTTGCAAACTCATGCTCATCATCGAAGTGTTGTGACAATTTTTGCTGCTGCACCAAAAATGATTACTAGGGGACAGCAATGTTTTAATGATGATTCTGGCCAGTGACATTTTTAACAAAATAATTGTCACTACATTGTTCAAAAGCAAAACGGTGGTGGCAGGTAATATAATTTTTATGATGTGCATTATTCTCACAAATTATGGTTGTTTCTTTCTACATAATTTAATTCAAAACTGAAAAAACTCATGTATTCTATTAGACAATACCAATAATATATAGTTTGTAACGACTACTTCAGATAGTCTATCAAATGTAAAGATATATATATATATATATATATATATATATATATATATGTATTATTCTGACAGTTTGCCCACCTATGGAACAGTGACAGTTAACAGATAATATTACTAATAATTCAAACTTTGTTAACGCCATTCATCCTCTGCATTTTACCCATCCCTCTCAGGCAGGGAAATGGCAAGTCATGAATGTAATGAATAATTGTCACTTTTCAACCAAAATCATAAATCGTGCCGTTGATTGCATGTGTGTGTAGCCATTCACTCACCATTTACATCAAGCTTGGTTTCTCCAGAGTAGCTGCTAGAAGATGGTTGAGTCATTAGGCTTGATGAGGTCTTGTCTGTAGGGCTATATGACTCGACAATGTCAACGGGGCAAACTGTTGGTCGCGTTCCTAGGATTTTGTCCAGTTCGTCGTACCATTGACACTTTTCTTTCTCTTCTCCTGAATTTCCACTCTTGTTTAGAGCATCGCGCACTTTCATGTAATGTTGTCGAAGTTTTTTAACTTTAACGCGGCACTGTGCGGGAGACCGCTCATATCCCCTCTCCTTCATCCTTTCAGTAAACATGTTAAACACATCAGTGTTTTTATGTGTCCTCTCCAGCAGCTGTGCTACATGGGCTTCTGCCCAGATGTTAATAAGGCAGCTCGTCTCTTCGACGCTCCAGGTCAAACCACGACTCATTTTATCAAATGGACATCAACAACAGTGCTCACTTTCTCATAACGAAACTCCGACTACGGAAGCCTGTTAACTCAAAGGCGCAGTGCTTTCTTGCAATTGGGTCGGTTCATGTTCACACCGTAAACGAACCGTACCAGAGTTCGTTTGGAACCGTACCGAGACCACCTCTTCAGCTGGGTCTCGGTTCAGTTGTTTGGTCCGCACCCGAGTTCGATTGCTGTATTCACACCTGCCCAAAAGGTCTGCACCAAGGGGGGAAACGAACTAGAGTTCGATTCAATCGAACCAAACAAGGCAGGTGTGAATACACCCTAATATATTATATTCATTACATGCAAAGTGAGATATTTCAAGCCTTTATTTGTTATCATTTTGATGATTATGGCTTACAGCTTATGAAACCCACGAAATGAAAATCCCAGAAAATTTTAATATAACATGAAATCACACAGTACTTACACAGTAATACCATGGTCATTGAACCAGGTTTTGGTTCTTTGGGCAGGTGCAAATCCTGCTGTAAAATGAAGGAAGCATGAAGTGCTCTGAAAATGTCCTGGTTGACGGCTGTGTTGACTGCGTTGATTTAATAAAGCACAGTGGACCAAAGTCCTCTTTTCTGATGAGAGCAAATTTTGCATTTCATTTGGAAACCAAGGTCCCAGAGTCTGGAGGAAGAATAGAGAGGCACACAATCAACATTGTTTGAAGTCCAGTGTAAAGTTTCCACAGTCAGTGACTGTGACTGTTCCTGCACACAGTGCCAAAGCTACCAGTACCTGATGGTTTAAGGACCATGGTATCCCTGTTCTAAATTGGCCAGCAAACTCGCCTGACCTTAACCCTATAGAAAATCTATGGGGTATTGTGAAGAGGCAGATGCGATACGCCAGACCCAACAATGCAGAAGAGCTGAATGCCACTATCAGAGCAACCTGGGCTCTCCGAACACCTGAGCAGTGCCACAGACCGATCTACCCCATGCCACAGCGCATTACTGCAGTAATTCAGGCAAAAGGAGCCCCAACTAAGTATTGAGTGCTGTACATACTCATACTTTTCAGTTGGCCAGCATTTCTAAAAATCCTTTTTTTTTTTTTGTATTGGTCTTAAGTAATATTCTAATTTTCTGAGATACTGAATTTGGGATTTTCATTAGTTGTCAGTTAAAATCATCAAAATTAAAATAAACATTTGAAATGTATCATAGTCTGTGTGTAATGAATGAATGAATGAATATAATACAAGTTTCACTTTTTGAATGGAATTATTAAATTAAAATATAGCTGCAAGCAGCGATTACGGGCCCAAGCCGGTGGCACCGCCACCCTGGTGCCTTTAGTTACACTAAAGCTGGCGCTGCCACCGGCTTGGGCCCTCCATCGCTGCTTGCAGCTATATTTATTTATATATATATATATATATAAAAAGCCGCCACCCCGTTGCCTTTCGGGTTCCTGTGCACGACGGGCAATAACGTAACCCCGCTTTGACTGTCGAGAAGAAGTCTGCTTTAGAGCTTGTATCAGTGTGTGTGCCCTCCCTCCCCTCCCCACACAGACACACACACACACACACACACACACACA
This sequence comes from Phoxinus dragarum, assembly GCA_033366665.1. Classification (NCBI taxonomy): domain Eukaryota; kingdom Metazoa; phylum Chordata; class Actinopteri; order Cypriniformes; family Leuciscidae; genus Phoxinus; species Phoxinus dragarum. Next base: position 59,675 of record JARPMJ010001736.1, on the reverse strand, counting down.
CACAGAATGGCAGGGGGAACTCTGTCAGAGAGAGGCAGAGAGAGACAAAACCACATTCAAACCAAAATATCTGACTTCCTGTTGGTCGGAGCTAATGACTGTAAATTAGAAAGTTGTCCGGCTCGATGTGCACAATATACATACCACGTTTTGTGACTGTAGGTAAAACTAACCCCCCCACTTTTGTCAAAAGTAACACACTTCCTGCTGCCAGTTGGTGGCGCTATAACTTTGACTCACATTAGTTACATCCATGTGATCGCTCTCTTACAACAAACACGCTACTGAAGTTTCATCAAGATCAATTAATGTATGAAGACGTTATAACACATCGTGTTTCTCTTTTCTCGCCATAATTTAGTTTTCTCGCCACGGCCAAATTGTTCGAGATATCAAAAATCCGTCAGCAATTTAGTATCCTCAATGTGTTGACGTCATGCTGACCGAGTTTGGTTGCGATTGGATGAATTTTCTAGAAAGAGTGTTTCAAATTCCAGGGGCATGCGTTTTCATACCACCCACAATAGCCGACTTCCTGTTGGGCTGGCGTAAAACTTAGAGCACGAAAGTTGTTCGGCCCGATGAGATCTATATGTGTACCGAGTTTCATATTATTACATGCAAGCGTGTTTGATATATACGGACAAGTGTTTGAATCCCATTCCAGGGGGCGCTGTCGAGCCCCCCTGCCACGCCCGGGTACCAGCTTCAGTCGGGCCCTGGTGGCCGCGGGTTCTGACCTGTGTGCAAAATTTCAAGAGTTTTCGAGTACGTTAAGGGCCCCAAAAGTGCCCAAGATTTTGCACACAGCAGAGAAAGGGTTAAACTAAACTAGCCCCCCTCCTCACACACACACAGACATACACAGATCCCCCCCTCCCCACCCCACACAGACAGACACACACAGAATGGCAGAGAGACAGAGAGAGACACAATTCACATTCAAACCACAATATCTGACTTTCTGTTGGTCGGAGCTAATGACTGTAAATTAGAAAGTTGTTCGGCTTGATAAGATCAAAATACACGCTGAGTTTTGTAACTGTAGGTAAAACTATAACTAAGTTATAACACACTTTATGCATCCTTTTTTAATCATAAATTTGTTTCCTCGCCACGGCCAAACCGTTCGAGATATCAAAAATCCGTCCGCAATTTAGCATCCTCCGTGTCTTGACTTCATGCACACCGAGTTTCGTGGTCGTCGGATGAATTCTCTGGGAGAAGTGTTTCAAATGCCAGAACATGCGTTTCCATACAGCCCATAATAGCCGACTTCCTGTTGGACTGGCGTAAAACTTAGAGCACGAAAGTTGTTCGGCCCGATGAGATCTATATGTGTACCGAGTTTCATATTATTACATGCAAGCGTGTTTGATATATGGACATGTTTTTGAATCCCATTCCAGGGGGCGCTGTCGAGCCCCCCTGCCACGCCCGGGTCCCAGCTTCAGCGCGGCCCTAATGGCCACGGGTTCTGACATTTGTGCAAAGTTTCAAGAGTTTTTGAGCACGTTAAGGCCCCCCAAAGTGCCCAAAAGTTAGTAAAATAATAATAAATATAGCTGCAAGCAGCGATTACGGGCCCAAGCCGGTGGCACCGCCACCCTGGTGCCTTTAGTTACACTAAAGGCACCGGGCTGGCGCTGCCACCGGCTTGGGCCCTCCATCGCTGCTTGCAGCTATATATATATATATATATATATATATATATATATATATATATATATATATATATATATATATATATATAAAGCCGCCACCCCGTTGCCTTTCGGGTTCCTGTGCACGACGGGCAATAACGTAACCCCGCTTTGACTGTCGAGAAGAAGTCTGCTTTAGAGCTTGTATCAGTGTGAGTCTTTCTGCTCCCCTCCAAACACACACAGAAAAGGGGGGGCTGTCTGTGTGTGTGCCCTCCCTCCACACACACACACACACACACACACACAGAGAGAGAGAGAGAGAGAGAATGGCAGGGGGAACTCTGTCAGAGAGAGACAAAACCACATTCAAACCAAAATATCTGACTTCCTGTTGGTCGGAGCTAATGACTGTAAATGAGAAAGTTGTCCGGATCGATAAGCACAATATACAGACCGAGTTTTGTGACTGTAGGTAAAAATAACCCCCCCACTTCAGTCAAAAGTATCTTGAAAGTAACACACTTCCTGCTGCCAGTTGGTGGCGCTATAACTTTGACTCAAATTAGTTACATCCATGTGATCGGCCTCTTACAAAAAACACGCTACTGAAGTTTCATCAAGATCAGTTAATGTATGAAGACGTTATAACACATCGTGTTTCTCTTTTCTCGCCATAAATTTGTTTCCTCGCCACGGCCAAACCGTTCGAGATATCAAAAATCCGTCCGCAATTTAGCATCCTCAATGTCTTGACTTCATGCTGACCGAGTTTGGTGGCAATCGAAATAATTTTCTAGGAGGAGTATATAAAATTCCAGGGGGATTCGTTTTTAAACAACCCATTATAGCCGACTTCCTGTTGGACTGGCGTAAAACTTAGAGCACGAAAGTTGTTCGGCCCGATTAAATCTATATGTGTACCGAGTTTCATATTATTACATGCAAACGTGTTTGATATATGGACCAAGTTTTCGGACCACGTTCAAGGGGGCGCTGTTGAGCTCCCCTGCCACGCCCGGGTACCAGCTTCAGCCCGGCCCTCATGGCCGCAGGTTCTGACCTGTGTGCAAAGTTTCAAGAGTTTGAGCACGTTAAGGGCCCCAAAAGTTCTGCCTTTTCAAGGCTTGGGCCCTAATAAACTTTTTCATGATATTCGAATTATATGACCAGCACCTGTATTCTAGATCTTGCATTACATTGCAACATTCCCTAAGGTATAGAGCCTAGGCATGAAGAGATTTTCCATCATCAGCTTTTATGGCTGTCCAATTCAATGCCTTTTCTATGTAAGCATTTGCAATCATTTAATTGCCGAAATGTTACTTTAAAAGTTGCTGAGCTTCAGTATATCCTCTAGAAGCTTCCATGTGCAGACAGCTACGAACAAGATCTCTGGCTTGGCCAGCAGTGAACTGTTCAAGAAAGTAGAGTCTATCCTGACTGCTGCTAGTCTTGTCTTCAATCAGATATTTAAAATCATGAAAGAAAGACTGATAGGACAGTGGATCTCCATCAAAAACAGGTACTTCTCTCTTAGGCAACAGAGAAAGATTTTGCTGCATAATCATAAGATCAGTCATTTCCTTTTGCCTTTGAACCATTAAGCTTAAGCCTTTTGTCAGAGCCATTACTGACCTCCAACTGTGGACTTGATGGACTTGCGGCTGCTGCTACTCAAGAGCTTATTTGCACGTGACAAACTGCTCTCTGGAGTGGAGGTTTAGGTATTGTTGTCACAGGAGCGAATTCTATTGCAGAGGCATCAGTACAGGTGGGTTCAACATTATCTTCCATGTTTGCATCATAATAGTCATTCATAACATCACCTTGTGACTCAGCATTATTTGTCAGCACTTTGATCTTTGCATCTGCCGCTGCCATTTGTGTTTGCAGCTCTGCTCTTTCAATCTTTGATTTTATAATGGCTTCTTCCATCTGCAACGCTAAATAATAATAATAATAATAATTCATTACATTTATATAGCGCTTTTCTGGACACTCAAAGCGCTTTACATAGAAGGGGGAATCTCCTCAACCACCACCAATGTGCAGCATCCACCTGGATGATGCGACGGCAGCCATATTGCGCCAGAACGCCCACCACACACCAGCTTACTGGTGGAGAGGGACAGTGATGAAGCCAATTAATATATATATAGGAGGATGATTAGGAGGCCATGATGGACAGAGGCCACTGGGCAAATTTGGCCAGGACGCCGGGGTTACACCCCTACTCTTTCGAAAGACATCCTGGGATTTTTAATGACCACAGAGAGTCAGGACCTCGATTTAACGTATCATCCGAAGGACGGCGCTCTTTGTCAGTATAGTGTCCCCGTCACTACACTGGGGCGTTAGGACCCACACAGACCACAGGGTGAGCACCCCCTGCTGGCCACACTAACACCTCTTCCAGCAGCAACCTGGTTTTTCTCAGGAGGTCTCCCATCCAAGTACTAACCAGGCTCAGCCCCGCTTAGCTTCAGTGGGAAACCACTCTTGGGCTACAGGGTGATATGGCTGCTGCTTGTATATCAGGAAGAGTTTTGGCACATGCTTCTAAAGCAGCCTTTTCAGCGGCAGCTATTTTAGCTGCAGAAGAGGCCTTAGATCAGGGATGGGCAACTTCGGTCGTGGAGGGCCACTATCCTGCAGAGTTTAGCTCCAACCCTAATTAAACACACCTGAACAAGGCAATCAATGTTTTTAGGATTACTAGATAGATACAGGCAGGTGAGTTTTAATCAGGGCTGAAGCTAAACTCTGCAAGACAGTGGCCCTCCAGGACCAGACTTGCCCATCCCTGCCTTAGATGATGTAGACTTTACAGACACACTAGAAATGTTTGAAATACTGTCTTTTGATTCCACTGCTATTGGCTGACTTTGTTGTTCTTTTTTCTACACTCACCTAAAGGATTATTAGGAACACCATACTAATACTGTGTTTGACCCCCTTTCGCCTTCAGAACTGCCTTAATTCTACATGGCATTGATTCAACAAGGCGCTGAAAGCATTCTTTAGAAATGTTGGCCCATATTGATAGGATAGCATCTTGCAGTTGATGGAGATTTGTGGGATGCACATCCAGAGCACGAAGCTGCCAGCTCACCACATCCCAAAGATGCTCTATAGGGTTGATCTGGTGACTGTGGGGGCCATTTTAGTACAGTGAACTCATTGTCATGTTCAAGAAACCAATTTGAAATGATTCGAGCTTTGTGACATGGTGCATTATCCTGCTGGAAGTAGCCATCAGAGGATGGGTACATGGTGGTCATAAAGGGATGGACATGGTCAGAAACAATGCTCAGGTAGGCCGTGGCATTTAAACGATGCCAAATTGGCACTAAGGGGCCTAAAGTGTGCCAAGAAAACATCCCCCACACCATTACACCACCACCACCAGCCTGCACAGTGGTAACAAGGCATGATGGATCCATGTTCTCATTCCGTTTACGCCAAATTCTGACTCTACCATCTGAATGTCTCAACAGAAATCGAGACTCATCAACATTTTCCAGTCTTCAACTACCCAATTTTGGTGCAAATTGTAGCCTCTTTTTCCTATTTGTAGTGGAGATGAGTGGTACCCGGTGGGGTCTTCTGCTGTTGTAGCCCATTCGCCTCAAGGTTGTGCGTGTTGTGGCTTCACCAATGCTTTGCTGCATACCTCGGTTGTAACAAGTGGTTATTTCAGTCAAAGTTGCTCTTCTATCAGCTTGAATCAGTCGGCCCATTCTCCTCTGACCTCTAATAATAATAATAATAATAATAATTCATTACATTTATATAGCGCCTTTCTGGACACTCAAAGCACTTTACATAGTAGGGGGGAATCTCCTCAACCACCACCAATGTGCAGCATCCACTTGGATGATGCGACGGCAGCCATATTGCGCCAGAACGCCCACCACACACCAGCTTACTGGTGGAGAGAAGACAGTGATGAAGCCAATTAGTATATATAGCTTTTAAATTCTAGCATCAACAAGGCATTTTCGCCCACAGGACTGCCGCATACTGGATGTTTTTCCCTTTTCACACCATTCTTTGTAAACCCTAGAAATGGTTGTGCGTGAAAATCCCAGTAACTGAGCAGATACTCAGAATACTCAGACCGACCCGTCTGGCACCAACAACCATGCCACGCTCAAAATTGCTTAAATCACCTTTCTTTCCCATTCTGACATTCAGTTTGGAGTTCAGGAGATTGTCTTGACCAGGACCACACCCCTAAATGCATTGAAGCAACTGCCATGTGATTGGTTGATTAGATAATCGCATTAATGAGAAATTGAACAGGTGTTCCTAAGTAATCAAAATTTATAATTCTAGGTTCAAACCAATCTACATGATCATTTTCTTCTTCGGCTAAGAGCTCTTGCACTGCTTTATGCACACATTTGAAGTCGCGAATAAAAAATAATAACGTTGACATGCAATCATCTACCTCTTCAATGTTTCCACCTTCAGCAAGCGGAACTTTAATTTCCTTTATTTTCCTTGTGCATACTCCTAATTTGCCTCTAAGCGTTGCAATACGTGAATTTAAAAGCTTTTCGGCCACAGCGGCTGTCTCAATCTCTTCATCCATCATTTAATACAGGCCACAAATACTAGCAGCTCTTTTAACATTTAAACGCACAATCCAAACCTCTGTTTGTCTGTTTGTTTACATGCGTTTACTCAAACATTCAATCTGACCCTTAAGCCGCGTTTCCACCACAGGAACTTTCCCCAGGAACTAGGAACTTTGGGCTGGTACTCTGCGTGTTTACACCGCAGGAACCAGGGTCTAAATGAAGTTCCGGGTAAATATTTCCCCGTCTGAAAGTCCCTGCTGGCGAGGTATTACTTTTTCAAAGTTCAGGAACTTTCGGGGATGGGACTTGTGAGCTGAACATGCTGATTGGTTGTGTTCATGCCGTATTTTGATTGGATGACACCACGCAGCATTTAATTTTAACCGCCATTAAAATATATTGCGGTTCGTGGATTCGTGCAGTATGAGTGTCTGTCTGCATATATGGAATTTAATAAATAAAAAAACGGCCGCTGGACCGACGACGAGGTTCAGGCTTTATTAAGCGTATTAGTGGAAGAGGAAATTTTCTGCGCGTTTGTCCCAGCCATCTCACGGTCAATGTCCACCATAGCTGATAACATTTTATATCTAGCATTACGAGCTTTCTGAACACGCTTTAGTATCAGTGCTCGTCTCTTTTCTGCCGTTTTGTTTATTACCTCGTTAGTAAACCAATAGATCACAAACAACTGCAGCACAGCTTGAATCTACTCCATACTTATTATAAATGTGGCGCTCAAAACTGATTACTGTCTGTGGCCGACTGGGAGGAGCAGTCGTGCGCAGTTTACACAATCTTCCCGTTACTTTAGACCGCGGTGTAAACGCAGAAAGCAACCGGTCTGGGGTAAAAAAAGTTCCTGGGACAAATTTCCGGGTAATTTCGGTGCAAACGCGGCTTAAGATTCATTGATCAGTTGTGCTGCTTGTTTACACTCTCGTACTCACAGCTGATGCGTTGTTTATTCATAAATCGTCCTCCATTCATTTCGGCTGTGAACAGCACAGCTTCCAAGATTTCTTGAGAAGATAAGTACAGTCCTTTCGATCTCGTCGATCGATCTCTAGTGCGAGTTTTCTTCAATAATTGTTGAGGCTTATCTTCTTTAAAAATTTATTTAGCCCTTTGAGGTTAGCGGAGGAGTCTCTCCCGATACAGATGACCATAAAGCATGCACGGAGATGCAGTCATAACAAAAACCTGCGGTTTATTGATCACTATCTCCGGTTTACATTCAAGCAAATACAGTGGGGATTTTGCAGGCTTTCCTACTTACATAGCATGTAGAGGTTTGTAATTTTTATCATAGGTACTCTTCAACCGTGAGAGATGGAATCTAAAACAAAAATCCAGAAAATCACATTGTATTATTTTTAAATAATTAATTTGCATTTTATTGCATGACACAAGTATTTGATACATCAGAAAAGCAGAACTTAATATTTGTTACAGTAACCTTTGTTTGCAATTACAGTAATCATAGTTTCCTGTAGTTCTTAACCAGGTTGTAGTTCTTATGTGGTTTCTCCACTGTATGGATCTTCATGTGTCGCTTCAGGTGACTTTTAATAGAGAAACTCGTCCCGCACTGAGCACACTTGTACGGTTTTCCTCCAGTGTGGATCATCTCATGTGTTTTCAGATATGATGACAGACTGAATCTATTGTCACAGTGTGAACTCTTGTACGGTTTTCCTCCAGTGTGGATCATCTCATGTGTTTTCAGAGATGATGATTGACTGAATCTCTCGTCACAGTGTGAACACTTGTAAGGTTTCTCTCCAGTGTGGATCCTCTCATGTGTTTTCAGATTTGATGACTGACTGAATCTCTTGTCACAGTGTGAACACTTGTAAGGTTTCTCTCCAGTGTGGATCCTCTCATGTGTTTTCAGATATGCTGACAGACTGAATCTCTCGTCACAGTGTGAACACTTGTAAGGTTTCTCTCCAGTGTGGATCCTCTCATGTGATTTCAGAGATGATGATTGACTGAATCTCTTGTCACAGTGTGAACACTTGTAAGGTTTCTCTCCAGTGTGGATCATCTCATGTGATTTCAGATATGATGATCGACTGAATCTCTTGTCACAGTGTGAACACTTGTAAGGTTTCTCTCCAGTGTGGATCATCTCATGTGATTTCAGAGATGATGATTGACTGAATCTCTTGTCACAGTGTGAACACTTGTAAGGTTTTTCTCCAGTGTGGATCATCTCATGTGATTTCAGATTTGATGATTGACTGAATCTCTCGTCACAGTGTGAACACTTGTAAGGTTTTTCTCCAGTGTGAATTCTCTGGTGCAGTGTTAAACTGCCCGCTGTAGTAAAAGTCTTCTCACACTCAAAGCACATGTACTCTCTCACACCAGTGTGTGTTTTCTCATGTTTATGTAAATATGGCAGCTGTGAAAAACTCTTTCCACACACAGAACATGAATGCGGCTTCTCCTTCGTATGAACTGTCAGGTGTGTCTTCACGTGTGATGCCCTAAGAAATGTTTTGCCACATTGATCACATGTGAACGGCTTCTCTCCGGTGTGGATCATCTTGTGAACATTAAGGTGTGATGATTGACTGAAACTCTTCCCGCACTGATCACATGTGAACGGCTTCTCTCCGGTGTGGATCCTCATGTGAAGATCAAGGTGTGATGATTGACTGAAACTCTTCCCGCACTGATCACATGTGAATGGCTTCTCTCCGGTGTGGATCCTCATGTGAAGATCAAGGTTTGATGATTGACTGAAACTCTTCCCGCATTGATTACATGTGAACGGATTTTCTCCGGTGTGGATCCTCATGTGAAGATCAAGGTTTGATGATTGACTGAAACTCTTCCCGCATTGATCACATGTGAACGGCTTCTCTCCGGTGTGGATCCTCATGTGAAGATTAAGGGATGATGATCGACTGAAACTCTTCCCGCATTGATCACAAGTGAACGGCTTCTCTCCGGTGTGGATCCTCATGTGAAGATTAAGGGATGATGATCGACTGAAACTCTTTCCGCACTGATCACATGTGAACGGCTTTTCTACGGTGTGGATCCTCATGTGAACATCGAGACATTGTTTGGCTGTGAAACTGTTTCCACACTGAGTGCAGGTGAAAGATTTCTTGGCTCTTCTTTTCTTTAAACATTTATTTTTAGTCTGTTTAGTCTTTGAGCGACTCAAAGGTTTTTCTCCAGGTTGGACATGATGTTCCTCCTTCACTTCTCTCAGTTCTTCACTCTCCTCCTTCACTTCTCTCAGTTCTTCACTCTCCTCCTTCACTTCTCTCAGTTCTTCACTCTCCTCCTTCACTTCTCTCAGTTCTTCACTCTCCTCCTCCACTTCTCTCAGTTCTTCACTCTCCTCCTTCACTTCTCTCAGTTCTTCACTCTCCTCCTTCACTTCTCTCAGTTCTTCACTCTCCTCCTTCACTTCTCTCAGTTCTTCACTCTCCTCCTTCACTTCTCTCAGTTCTTCACTCTCCTCCTTCACTTCTCTCAGTTCTTCACTCTCCTCCACTTCCATCACGTCTAAAATCAAAGAAAAATTTAATTTTTAGTACATCAAAACAATTATCTTCAAAGAGAGAAATATAAAGTGAAAGGACATGAAAGTGAGCCCTGATGTAATGGTAGAAAGTAGACAACTGTTATAATAAATTATGATAATTTCATGCCTTTTTATAATTTGATTATATGTCCTTGAAACTTTCCATGAATGAGGGAAATTTATCTTCCAATTATTATTTTTAGGCACAGATCCCATGTTTCTTTAGCAAGAACTATTAAATATATTTGATCAATGACAATTATCTAACATATTAACATTAAAATATACAATACTGCCATGTTTTGACAGCAACTTTAAGATTGATATTTATTTTACTAAAAACTTTTTAATTATTAATGGCCATTCACACTAGACTTTTCCTTCATAGACTTCCATTCATGCGCATGTGAAAGTGGGACACCAGAAACACAAGCTCAAGTGAACAACCCTGTGAGAAATAACAAGCATTTAGCATTCAAGTGGCATTGTTTATTTTTATTATTTTTATTATTATTATACGTTCAATTTGTGTTTGTGAAAAAGCTGGCACAGAATGTGACGTCATTTCACGATCATTGCAGTGTCTGTAGAAACTTCACATGCTCAAAGTGTAGAGTGGCTGTGGCTTTAACTAGTTTTAAATTAACATGTTAGTCCTACATGTTTCACTCAACACTGTTACTCCTGACATGATTTTCCTCTTTTCAAAAACAGAGCATTTCTTAAAACTGTGACACTCAGGAAGTGCCATCATCTGGGCTCTTTCTGATGCATGATGGGAAGACAAGAAAATAATCTCAGTCCATTTTACACAAACTGTATGTAACCCAGGTCACTGACTAAATTAAAAGTAATTATAATTATTTTATTTTTATTATTGGGGATATTCAATTTAATTAATCAATGAATAATACTATTGATTAGCATTACCAAACATGGACGTTGTATTATTATTTTAATTAATACTGTGAAGCTGCTTTGATACAATCTGTATTGTGAAAAGTGCTATACAAATATTCTTGACTTGACTATTAATATCTGTTTAGTATTAATAACAAAAGAACACAGATAAGTAATTTAAGATTTATATTATATTACAAAAGTAAATCTAGAAAAAGAAATTGGCCAAAGAAAGATTTGATTGGATGAGGTCGAAGGTTAGTCCCGCCTCCAGGAAGTGAGTTCGTTTTTACAGCGCGAAGAAACCAAAACGAGAGCAGCAGAGAGTTAGCCTGGCACCGCCCTCCTACGTACTTCCGCTCGATTTCATTTCTCTTCAGTACTTAGTCTGGTCTCGCTGTATATTCTTAGGTTTCCAGAAGTTGTTTTTTGTTCGGGCCAATCAACGAACAGAGGGAGTGGCTGAGAACGATGACGTTGCTGTAGAGCGCCAGTTTGAGTCGTAGTTCAGTAATGGCTGCGGAGATAGATGCGAGCGATTAGGTCCGTTGTTGCAACACTGCCGAATATCCAGAAGTTAAAACCGGAGCAAGAACAGTGTTTGCTGAGTTTTGTTGGTGGCCATGATGTTGTGGCCCTCCTCCTCACGGGGTTCGGGAAAAGTTTGATTTTCCAGCTCACTCCGCTAGTGGTGAATGAGTTGGCTAAGGCGAAGGATAGGGATGCTAAGCCTATAGTTGTTGTCGTGTCCCCTCTTGTTGCACTAATGGAGGACCAAGTGAAAGAGGCAGAAAAGTTAGGAGCTCGTGCTGCTCAGCTCGGCGTTCACGATGACCGTGACATTTTGGACGGAAACTTTAGCCTGGTGTTCGGAAGCCCCGAGTCCTGGCTGCTAAACAACAAATGGCTTTGATTTCCTTGTGTACTTTTGTAGGAACATGGTTGTTCTGTCAGTTTTACATGTTGTAAATGTTTAAAAATTGTGTTTTAATAAACTATAAATGTCAAATAAAACTGTGCAAACTCCTTTTTATAAATAAGAAATAAGACGTAATAAGAAAAAGTGCCGTTTATTATACACCTGCACACAGAGTAAGATTATTGATTGCTAATTATAATCGATAAAGTAACATTATATACAGGGACACTTAGTGTATAGACATTGTTTAAATATTTACTCTTTGTACATAAATAATTAAACATGTACATCAACATTCAAAGTTACAAAATATGCAAGGAAGTAGTTAAAGTGCTACAGCTCTCCAGTCTTTCAGCCGGACACGCATCCATTGCCATAAGTCCTTAAAGTTGACCTTGGACAGAATGTTTCTGTTGAAGTTAGGGAATGAAGTGAAATGTCTTCCCGGTTGGTGTTTGAAAACTTCGTTCTTGTTTCCGGCCAGTTCCGTCGCATGCCATACGTCACGACCACACGCTAGCGATTGGTTGTGACAGATCCAGAGTGACTCAGGGCAGATCCAATAGTTTTGAACTTCAAAAGAGTACCCGCCTACCAGGAAGTTAACGTTTCTCTCTTGAGAGAGGCCAGACTAAGTACTGAAGAGAAATGAAATCGAGCGGAAGTACGTAGGAGGGCGGTGCCAGGCTAGCAGAGAGTGTGACTAATGAGAAAAAGACGCAGATTGCCGCTAGACAGTGCATCGTGTTCATAACTCATGAAAGACAATCGAAATAATCTAAAAATAGATTATTTTAGTGAAAATTATCCTTAGAAGTCACTCTTTAAATGTAGTGGAAGCCGACAGAAGAAGAGATCGAGACGAATGGGAAAAGTTAGAAACGCACATTAAAAGAAGACTGAAACCATCTAGATTAAGGCCAAACCAAAAGAAAACTATTTTATTTTTCTCTTTCACTCACTTTTTCCTTGGCGAGTACCATTTTTGCTATTATAGGCTATATATATATATATATCAAGTGGTTTTGAAATATGGAAAGTTATCATTTGAAATGTAATGTGACAGACATGCATCTAAAGACGGTAATGTAAATAATGTTTAACGGTTCATATTATTATGTATATTTGTTTAAGAAGATTGAAAGAGAAAAGAAAGTTGATAGATGGAAGTCGTAAGAAGATTGAAAGAGAAAAGAAAGTTGATACATGTAAGTCGTAAGAAGATCCTTTTAAAAGAAAGATCTATAATAGCTACCGGTTGATGTAAAATACGTCCGACTGTTTGCACTGTTTTTTGTTGTTGTTTTTTCCAAACTGTGATCAGGAAGATTTTATTAATTTTTAGGGCTGTCTGATTGGAAGAGATTTTGAAGGGGAACGGGAGAGCTTCACTCCGACGAGGCGAGTGAAGATTAGCTATACTACGGAGAGTATAGAGATTCGCTGTTTGTTTAAAACAGCAAAAGTGAAACGTGCTCTATGGGGGCCCCACTGGGCTATAAGACACCACCCCAGCAGAGGACGTCCCTGGATTGTAGGTCCAGTGGCACCGCAAACCTGTGTAACATAGGTATTTTTCTCTATGGGGACTTTTATTTTGACGGGTTTTCCTTTCTTCGGTGTGTGCGCGGGAGATGAAAAGACGTCTGGGAGAAAGAAGAGTGAGCAGTGTTACGAGGCAGACACGCCATGATCGCTGTATGAGAAGTCGACATGTTCTACGCTGAAGCTGTAATTTAGGACAGCGGTGCGCGGTCAGATTACGTTTCGTGAGTTTAGTGTACACTTGTGTGAAACTGGAGACTCAGTAGTTAAAGCAGAAGTTCGGTTGATTGCGTCATCGGATGGAGAACGGTGTTCGAGACTGGGCGAGAGCACGAGAGAGAGTTGCAAGTTTCAAAGTTGTCGTTTCCACAGACTGGTACAACAGTTCCATACGCACACACAAACACGAACGTTTCACTGAACCGAACGAGTGTTCGCATGAACTGTACATTTGAACTGTGTTTGTGATAACTGAGTCAAATGGGAACTGAATCATAAATTTACATTTACATTTATTCATTTAGCAGACGCTTTTATCCAAAGCGACTTACAAATGAGAAACAATAGAAGCAATTAAACTAGCAGTAGACCAACAGTATGTAAGTGCTATGACCCTTCACAGTACAATCCAACGTACAGTACAGTTTTTTTTTTTTTTTTTGTTAGAATAGAGAAGACAGTGTTAGTATTACTGGATTAAATGCTGCCGAAAAAGATACGTCTTCAGCAATTTCTTAAAAATGGGTACGGACTCAGCGGCTCTGGCTGAGTTAGGCAGATCATTCCACCAGCAGGGAACAGTCATGGTAAAGGTCCGAGATAGAGATTTTGTGCCTCTTTGAGATGGCACCACAAGACGGCGCTCGCTTGCAGAGCGCAAGTTTCTGGATGGCACATAAGTCTGAAGTAATGAGTTCAGGTACAGGGGAGCAGTGCCAGTGGTTGTTCTGTAGGCAAACGTCAGTGACTTGAATTTGATGCGAGCGGCAATCGGCAACCAGTGCAATTTCGTGAGGAGTGGAGTGACGTGTGCTCTCTTCGGCTCGTTGAAGACCACTCTAGCTGCAGCATTCTGGATCAGTTGCAGAGGTTTGACAGTGCAAGCTGGGAGACCAGCCAGGAGAACATTTGAAATTGATTCAAAATAATTGTTTAAGTGAATTCAAGGTTATCTATTTGAAGTGAGTTATTTGAAGTGGGTTATTTGAAGTGGGTTATTTGAAGTGGGTTATTTGAAGTGGGTTATTTGAAGTGGGTTATTTGAAGTGGGTTATTTATTACTTTTATGAGGTGTTGAAACAGGTTTTTCTTGAAAGTGTTAACCATTTGAAAATCTTCCAAGAAAACCAGAAATCTAAAAACTGTTTTTGTTTTTTTTGTTTTTTACTTTATTGAAATAAATCCTTCCAGGAGAAATATAATTTCCTAAGGGAAGGAAAATAAATTACTAATTGTTAAACTAAGATATTTGACAGTTATTTTTGAATTTACCTTGGGGTAGGGGCGCCTCACGTACACTATTAGGATTAGGTGGGTGGGGATGTGAATTTAAATCTATTTTTCACCATATGCACTTCAGGAAGCCATCGTACATACTCACCTGAAGCCTACACTCCCTATTCCTGTAGTATATTTAACCCTTATGTGCTGTTGGGGCTGTTTTCAGCCACTATGGGGTATTTTTTAGTCTTATTTTGGCCATAACTTTCTCTGTGTTTCAGCAAATGGAATGATTTTTGGTGACAAATCTTATTTTGACACACATTTTGGGAAAATGCTTTGAAATTTTTCAAAAACTCAACAGTACACTCTGGGCAAATTCACTACCCTTTCGTTATGTTCGTGGCTGAAAACAGCCACTACTTTAAACTGCTGTAAAAATTGATCAGATAAAAAATTTTTTGAAATTTTTTTTGCATAAATCTATTAATCAACCTCAGTCCTGTTCAAAACTACTAAATGTTTTAAAAAAAATCAAGATTTTAACTCTTTAATTGCCAAATTCATAAATTATGTTGCTGATTTTGGGGGTAAAAAAACACAAAATTACTTATTTTCAATATAAAATGTGATTGGTTGCATGATCATCTCTAAAACTTCACTGCAAGTCAAGCCCTTTCTCATGTTGCTTGCTGCTCTTCTCACCATCAAATGACCAGCAGGCTTGCATGCAAGTGTTCAAATCCACTTGCTTAGTTTTTGTTTAGTCTGCATTTCTCACCATCAAAAGGCAGATGCATAAATACACTTACTTAGTTTTTTGTTTACTCCATGTAGTTCTGAGAGCTGAGGTGCATATTTTGATTTTCTCAGACGCATCAAGGTGAGTTCTCACACACACACAAACACACACACACACACACACACACACACTTTATTATGCTATTATACTCCATATAACTCCATGTAAAAGCCAGAAACTAAGCTTTTTGTACTAAGACTGTGATAAAAGGCAAAAAAAAATCCAGTCCACAATCACATTTTATATTGAAAATAAGTAATTTTGTGTTTTTTTACCCCCAAAATCAGCGACATAATTTATGAATTTGGCAATTAAAGAGTTAAAATCTTGATTTTTTTTTAAAACATTTAGTAGTTTTGAACAGGACTGAGGTTGATTAATAGATTTATGCAAAAAAAATTCAAAAAAATATTTATCTGATCAATTTTTACAGCAGTTTAAAGTAGTGGCTGTTTTCAGCCACGAACATAACGAAAGGATGGGAATTTGAACGATGCACAAGGGTTAAAAATAGTGTAAGATAAAACATATATATACATAACGTGCATATTGAGGCTCAAAGTACTGGAGTGGGGACTAAGATCCTTTCGCTTTTAAGTCTACCAGGGTAATGTTTTAATTACCCCCTACTTACAGTCCCGTTACACCTGCTCAATCACTTCCATCTCAGATAGGGTTTTAATTATTCTTATTTCTTTTGATTATTTTAATTTCTTCTATGTAAAGCACTTTGAATTACCACTGTTTAGCTTTGCATTTACTAAATGAGCACTGTGCCACTGTTGGTCCGACTGTTTGCACTGTATTTTATTTTCTAAACTTTTTTAATTATTCTTATTTCTTTTATTATCTATGTAATTATTTTAATTTCTTTGAAATTTCTTTGTAAAGCACTTTGAATTAAAGCTGCAAGCAGCATTTGTCGGTGTTCAAGCAGTTAAGGCCTTTGAGCACATTTAAGCATTTAAGACATTAAGATTTATTTAGCAAACTTTTAATCACTGACATCATAGATGGAATAGACCATGTTTTAGCATGATTTAGCATGATATACCATATTTTAGTGTGATTTTTCATGATTTACCATGTTCTTGTATGATTTACTATAGTTTACCATGATATACCAAGTTCTAGTATGATTCACCATGATTTACCCTGTTTTAGCATGGTTTACAACAATTGAACACATTCTATTATGATTTAATGATTCTAGCATGATTTACCATAGTTTACCATGATTTATCTTAGTTTACCTTGATTTACCATGTTATAAGATGATTTACCATGATATACCACATTCCAGAATGATTTATCAGGAATCTAGCATGATTTACCTTATTTACTGTGATTTACCATGTTTATAGCGTTATTTACCATGATTTACCACGTTGCTTGCAATTATGTGAAGCATCAGAACAAATGAAGTGATAAACTCTGACAAAATATGATTGTGTTATAATAGTAATTGTTATATAAGGGATTTTTTAGTGTCTAAATGAATGCAAAAGCACATGTGAAAAGACTATTAATAAGTAGAATGTCCAGCAGAGGGCAGTAGAAGACCACTTATTGGCTCACTTTCATTTTGAACTGCTTGGTTTCACCAGTATTCTGCATTAAAGCAAAACATTTTTTTCATGTTAACTCCATGATGCATGTTTACACACACACATTTGGGATATGTTATTGTGAGAATCTCTTTTAATGCTGTATAATAAGCATTTCAGGATTCCCATTTCTCTATGTGACACAATTGTCAATAGTAATACTCCAATAGATGAATTTTGACAAAATGTGATTGTAAATGTTAAAATAATTATTTTATAAAGTCTAAATATGACTTATATAACTATATTAGGGAGTAATATGATTAAATGACAGCAGGGGGCAGTATAATACCACTTATTGGCTAAATATACCATGTTATTCATATCATTTTCATCTTTTTTAACTGTTAAAGAGGCAAATTTTGTCCGATCTATCTGAAATTTGTCATGCTTCTTTATCATGTTATTTCACATGTTCTGACCTGTTTTTAAGAAGATCTGAGCATTCATTGAAGATATATAGGCTTTCGGGGACACTTGGTCAAGGCTACATATTGAAGTGACCCTATTATAGCCATCCAAATACAGAAGTTCAACTTTTTCTGATAATCATTGATCTAGAGAGTCCAGATGATTATTCTGCACTGGTTTTGAACATTATGATATGAACATTATTTGATCATAGATGGAAAACACCATTTACAGCCAATACAGGCAATTTACCATAGGAAATATATGTTTTTTAACTGTTTTTAACTGTTATAGCGCCACCTATAGTCCGACCTCCATATAATTTTGCATGGTTGTTAAGGATGTTATTTCACATACGCCTACCAATTTTCGTGAAGATCTGAGTTTTTTTTTAGGATTTATAGGCTTTTGAGTGTATTTTGACACGCCCCTTTTCTTAAATGACCCTCTTATAGCCACCCAAATGCAAAAGTTCAACTTTTTTTAATAATTATTGATCTAGAGAGTCCAGAGAATTGTTCTAGACTGGTCTGGTTCCGATCGGGCGAAAAACCAGGGACTAGTTCGCAAAAGTAGGTTTTTAACGTAATTGCGTATAATTAATGAACAATTCGATTGACAGCATTAGTTCTAGAGGCAAAGTTGTTCAGCATGAGGAGATCTATCAAATGATATGGATATTCTGACGATATTTGTAACACCACGTGATTACAGAGCCGTAAAACTCGTTAGCGCCAACTAGTGGCCGATTTCTTTCAAAACTCTTACAGACCTCTAGGGCCATGAGTTGAACATGCCCACTGAGTTTCGTTCTGATTGGCCATCGTTAACCTTGTCTTAAAATTAATTGGCCAATGGCGGCCATGTTTTTTGAGATACGCCAATATCCTTTTACACATACATGGGGCCTTGGGCCAAGACACTGCATACCAAATTTCAAGTCAATCGGACAAACGGTCAGGTGTTTATACGTTTTTTCTGTGTTATAGCGCCACCATGTGGCCAATCGACGCGTTTTTTTTATCGTGACCTCAGATTGACCTCTTACACATGTGTACCAAGTTTGGTGAATCTATCTTATTTACTACTTGAGTTATAGGCATTTTAGTAAAATAGGCTCCGCCCATATTAACGTTTTGACGCCCCCTAGCAACCGTGAATCGAAATTTCAACTTTTTTTCAATAATTATTCATCTTCAGACTCCAGAGAACATTTCTGCACTGGTTTGGTTCCGATCGGACAAAAAACCAGGGACTAGTTCGCAAAAGTAGGTTTTAGACAAAATTCAAAATGGCGGAAAAATTTGCATACCGGAAATTAAATCGGAGATATACATTTTTTACGTCAGGTGGTCAGCTTTCCAATGATATAAGACACTTGAGTCTATGACATACGGTCTAGGAGTTATGACCAGTTTCGCGCAATTGATTGCTATAGCGCCACCTATAGGCCAATCTGGCTCATAATTTGATAACCTCTCCTCGATTTTTGTACTACCTACTGGCAAAGTTTCAAAGCTCCAGCACTTACGGTTTGGGCTGCACGATGCGTTTTACGGCGGAAGAATAATAATAATAAAAACCGGTACAATTACAATAGGTTTTCAGCACTTCGTGCTTGAACACCTAATTACCACTGTGTATGAAATGTGCTATATAAATAAACTTGCCTTGCCTAAGTAATGATGTTATTTATGAAGACATGTTACATGGGACGCTAGCTTTGCTAGCTGTGTACATAAGGTTTCAATGTACTAAAAGTGAACGTATGGTTGATTAGTATGTATGTTAAGTGCATAGGAAATTGAGTGATAAACCGTACAATTTATTTAATCTAAAGTTTATTGAACAGCTGAAGAATGATTATTTTTGGGATGTGCTATCTGTGGTTTGGACATGGCGAGCCAACCATCTACTTGAGCGTACCTGGAAAATTAAAACACCTATTGTTTTGCTGAACTGGTAGGACAAAATATACTCACCCAACTGGATTTTCCCTGGATCATTCGTTGGATTTTTCCTATTAAACCGGAACTGAACTAAAAATATTCAGTGACAGCTGAACATTGAATCTGATTCCCGAAGTTGTTTTTCTTTTGTTAATCTGGACACAGTTTTTTGAATTGTGAAATTGGTTTTAAATCTTGATTTTTGAAATCTAAATGTCCAAATTGAACTGAGGTGTCAATTGTGAACTGAACTACTGTTTATTATTGCTGTTTATTTATATCATTTTATTTGTCAAAAGATTCAATTAATTTTTTTCCGTAATAACAATACATTTAATTTCTTAGTAATTAACATTTACATTTGAGTCTGAGTTTCTGTTATAAATTTCATATACTCCAGTGAGTCGAACCTACCGTCTGTAATCTGGTCCGAGACACAAATAGATCACATGTACGCAAGTTATTACGCCATAAAACGGGTAGCTGCGGGTTACATGTAGCATTGACTACATGCATCGACCCTGTTACTGTTGTGGAAAATTCTAAGTCTTCAAAGTCTGGTTCAGGTTTCAAAGTTCTGGCAGAGTAAAAGTTTCAGGTCTCAGAAGAGTCAACTTTATTGAGCAGTTCAACAAAGTGAGATGTTAGCTAGGCATCTGGATTTTACATGGGCCAGTTTACAGGTCTTATACATTTTCTTATCTCTAGGTGTCCAATTAGTGGTCTTCCCGCTATCTTTTAGCGGTTGCTCCTCCCCACTATTTCGCCACCATTTTTCTCATTTTGTACCATTGCACCTTAAACACATGTATTTGATAGATGGATTTCTCCCACATTACCAAAGTTACTGTAAGAAGAATCTCTATAACTATGAATAACTTGTATGATATTTGACAAATAGCACTTTATCAGTAACTTGGTGTTTACTGATTGTTCCTAAAAAATAATGTTGAAAATGACTAAAATTCTGGTAATGCTGTTGCAAATTGGAAACCAGATATAAAATAAATGTTAAATAGTATTTAGCCTGATCTGATATTGACAGGGTCTCTGCACATTTTTTAAAGTCAAATTTAAGGCTTTTTAAGACCTGAAGAAATCTAAATTAATACCGTATATAGGGGTGTGCCATATTAACAAAAATATATCTCGATATTTTCAAAGTTTTGTTGATAATAATTAGATTATTCGATTTATTAGATTGGATTTAGATTTTGGGTAACACTTTATTTTGATGGTCCCTTTTGAACATTCTGTTAACTATAAGTAACTTTGCAACTACATGCCAACTTATTCTAACCCTAACCCAACGAGTCTACTAATGCTCTACTAACACTCTAATGATAGTTAGTAGACATGAAGGGGCAATGTTACTTATAGACAACAGAATGTGTTAAAGGGACCATCCAAATAAAGTGAAACCAGATTTTGTACTGGTACCATGGCTGGTTTAGGCCTGTTGTTGACAGCAGACTCACAAAGATATTCATATTTAACATATTCTATGCAGTGGTCAGTTTACAGTAGTGACTGAAATTAACAATTTTATTAGGGGGCAATATTTACCACCTTAAATTGATTTCCAGGGGCATTTTCACCTAAATATGGAAATTATTTCTAAACGTATTTAGAGTTATGCATAACCTTTTATGTCAAATTCTAAAATTCAAATTAAATTCTATTAGAATAACACAGTACCACTGTCAAATTAAATAAAAATCCATCCTCGCAGTGCAGAGGTGACACAGAAGCGGCATCCGAACTGGCATTACTATATTTACACTTAATTTGCAATTGGATAAATAAAGCTATTCAATATTTAAATATGAAATTATTTATAATTTTAACATTTTAATTAAAGCGTACTTTAAATATGAAACTAAACCCGCCAGTTGGTGGCAGTAAGTCACTGTCTTAATAAGCGAGTTGTTGGAGTCATTTATTCAACCGATTTGTTCAAACGGCCGATTCATTCATTGAATCAAATAATTCGTTCAAAACGCGGATTTCGGTATGTCTCCAAATTAGTTTTTGTCTTATTATATTTATATCATATGATGGTGTTATATTAGGATTTCACGAGCAAGAGTGCCGTTTTCCTGTGCACAATTGCAAATGTGCTATTTATTTTATACAACAGTTAAATTAACAATAAAGTTAACATTGTGTGTTACATTTTAGACACAATATTGTCAATATTGTTTGTTTCCCCCTTTATTTCGCCGACGAGAATTTCATAATGAAACTAGTCCAACAGACAGCTATAACTGCACTGACACATCACGCAGTGAAAGCATGAGAGACATGCGATGTTGGCTCGCAGTGCCTCGTACGTAGTTTAAACAATGATTACAATATCATCATCGTTCATAGACAATCCTGAGCACAAAGAATGAACTTACTATTGAACTGACATTTACTCGTTTTCTTCTCCTCTCGCGTGCAGGAGACAGACGTAGGCTAATACTGCCGTAAATGACGCAAATTGTCACGTGAACAAGCAAATCCACAAAGATAGAATAATAAAAAAATAATACGTACGCTAATTAGATAGTGTTAATTTGGAAAGCATTTAGATACGTCTAAGTCAAAGTGTCATCGATAATTTAAGACCTTTCATAGGTAAAAATAAGACATAAGTAAAAATAAGACTTTTCTTTTTATGGCCTTAAATTTTAAAAATCGAATTTAAGACCTTTTAAGACTTTTTAAGGATCCGCAGGGACCCTGATTGACAATCAATATAAAAGTGTCTCAAATCTCCCTTTACTGACCATTTGTTGAAGAAAACCCAGAACATTCTGCACCATTTCATAGCAAGCAAGCAAGCAACTTTATTTATATAGCACATTTTTTAAACAACAGACGTTGCCCCAAAGTGCTTTACAAAACAATAACATGAAAGTCATACAACAAAACAAACATAATTTATTCAAAAGCTAAAGAAAATAAATATGTTTTTAAATAAGACTTAAAAGTTGTAATCGATGGAGCTGACCTCACATGGAATGGGGGACTATTCCAGAGTTTGGGACCCACCACGGAAAAAGCACGATCTCCTTTTGATTTTAAATTACAACGCGGGTACCTTTAAAAGTCGTTGATCGGAGGACCTGAGAGCTCTAAAAGTAGAGTAAGGAACTATAAGATCACTGATGTACTAGGGGGCAAGGCCTGACAATGCCTTGTAAACAAACAATAGAATTTTAAAATCAATCCTAAATTTGACCGGAAGCCAATGTAGGGATTGCATTACCGGAGTAATACCGGTACTGCACAGTTACATAGTGTAACTGTTTATCTAAATGTGATGTAGTGCTTGAATGTTTCTAACATGAATGTTCTCCAGCATCATGAATGAATGAAGAATAAACACCAACCTCTTTGTTCTTCAGGATCTTCAGTGTGTTTCATTCTGCAGGGTTCTGGATCACTCGTGTTCTCACTGTCCTCTTTAATAAACTCAGTCTCTGCAGATTTCAGCTCTTCCTGATGCTTTCATGCTCGTCTCCACTTAAGTTGCAGCTGATGGGAATTTACAGCATTTATTGGAGAATTACTGTGGGAGGAGCTGATCTGATGATGTGATTCAGGAGATCTAATAAATAAGGAGAAAACAAAAACTATTGACATGAAATAAAGCAGATCTGTTCATATTGATGAGCCTCAGACTATCAACACTCATTCAACAAACCATTCAGGATCATCAGCAGATCATCTCACTTTATTCTGAGTGTTTGCTGTTAGAAACACATTATTTGAGTCAGGATACATGACAAAAGCCTGTAAAACTGATCTACTGAAAGAAAAAATATGACATTGATAAAACATCAATCACTAATATGATATTTATCTTCATAAACCACTACAGATAAATAATCACAGCAGCATAATATGTACATTTGAATCTAAATATAGCTAGATTTTATAACAATCACGAAGTACTTAAATTAAAATATTACATTTTATGGGCGCTGAAACTGATAACGATCATAAAACGTTTAAAAATAAATAGCATCACAAAGCAATATTTTTCCAAGAGTAAAACGCTAATCATTTGTTAATATTAACATTTAAGAGTTGATTTAAATGTCTCACGTTGCTCATTAGGCTCAATGTAAAGTAACTTATATCAGTGTAACACTTGAGATCGTTTCCCATCAATTCCCCTCACAGATCTCAAACTTTACCTCTTGACTTGACATTCAGGAACAGTTTTCAGTCCAAACATCGAGACAATAACACAAACGAACACAAACTCGCTCAGGTCTGAATGAACTCAACTTATTCTCCTCATGCTCGCTGCTGCTGCACTACATGTTTATTTCAGTGAGAAGACGCCAGAAAAGACGCACAAGTATCGCTGTGATCGATGAAAACAATACAGAAATGAGCCTGTCGCTTAATCAAACTGTATAACGTGTGTTTATGGTTGTGTAAATATGAGAAATACCGTGAACTGCTCTCCTCGCCTCAGAAGACTCGACGCTGAAACTCAATGACAAAAGAGAGTAGACTCTAGACGGCGCGAGCGAGCGCTGACGTCATCGGCCACCAACGCACGCGGTCACGCGCGCACGGGACACCTCCGCAGCCAATCAGGGCCACGCAGCTTCAGTTTTACTAGTAGGCTCCCATTATTATTATTTTAGAACTGAAGTGACTAGTGATGGGAAGTCCGGGGCCGTTTCTCAATATGCGTTCTTGTCTGTACTTGTGTTCTTGGGGACTTGTGAAACGTCATCAGTCGCTGCCCAAGTACTGTCCCAATTCAAAAGTTCACATCTAGCCAAGTCCAGTTCAAATCCCCGGATGTGTTCTTGATCCGCCCCTTTTACCGAGGATGCATGTAGAGGTGACTTGTGCAGACTTGAGACAGACAGGTATCCCAGAATGCATCTCGTCCCACCAGCAAGCGTCAATGGCAGAGGAGAAAACCCGCGTAATATCAAACTACTACTGTTATCGTGTCACGAAATGTAATTCTAAGAGTGTTTCAGTCGAGAATGTAGTTGTTTAAAGCTCAAATCTGTGGTTTATTTATAAAGATAGCGCCTATTTGAAAAATGTATCTGACGTTTTCGGAGTTGTGAGATCCAGGCGATCACCGGGCGTTCAGCGCTCATTAACCCCGACTGGACCAGCTTTTCCTCGGCTAGTGCTTCTGTTTGCCGCTGGCTATGGTGTCTCTAGTCTAGTGGTTAAACATGAGATATAATTCGTCTTGTGTATATCTAACGGGCGATCTTTGGTCTCATTAATCTATAATTTGTTCCATGGCAAATCGTTTTGGCTGAGGGCAAAGTGAAGTTTCATAATTTTATATATTTAGGCTATTTTAAGCTGACTTATGTTTGACTGAATTGTTTGCTTTATTTATTTTTATTTACTTATACTTTTATACTGGATATCAGATCATTAAAACGGACATTTAACAAAAAGAGTCAGGGTTGTGTAATTTTATTTTAGGCTATATACTTTAAAATATATATAATATTTTTTATATTTATTTTATTATACATTCTCTTCACTGTACATGTATAATAAAATAAAATGACACAACCCCGTCTGTTTTTTAAATGTCAGTTTTAATGTTCATTAATGTTTAATATTTTTAAAATGAAAGCAAAAAGAAGCAGGGTTGCCTTTTATTTCGTGTTGTTATGCAGTGAAGATAATCAATGTACACGTTGCCTGAACCACATTTGTGTGGCCATTTAATGTGTTTAAGATTTTTTTTTAAATGAAAAGAGGCAGAGTGTTGTTTTATACCATATTTCGTTTTATTGTTGCCTAAAATAGCATACATAAAGAGATAACCGGATTAGCCAGAGCGTGCTGAGTGACGCGATCAAGAACGCCGCTGTCCCATTTGCAGAATAACCGGACTTTCGTCCTCTCGTCCTCGGGAGTTCGTTCTCCTAAGTCGAACTTGGCAAGTCTGAACTACCAAGGACGCAAGTCCGAAGTTTGCGTACTTGGTATTGAGAAACGGCCCGGTTCTTTTCCGCGAACCGGTTCTTTCGGACAGTTCGTTTCAATGAAACTAGGATGCAGCTCATAAAAACAAAACTTACAATATAACCTGCATTCACAATAGTACAATTAATTTTCATGTTTGACTTAATTGTTTAAATAAACTTACATTTCGCCAAATTCGCCGCCTCATTCATTAAAGTCCTCAATCACCAGTGCTCATAGTTGGTTATTCAGAAGCACACCATCAGTTCAGTTGTCCAAAATAAACAGTTATGTTCAGCAGTTTTGCCACTGTCATTATGTGTGTGTGTGTGGCGTGACGTCTGGCGTGTGTGTGCACTGTGCATGCCTGGCCTCGTGCTGCGTACTCTGCTGCCTGCTGTACTGGCCAGGTTCATCACGCGCGACACGCATGCTCAGTCAGGATAAACTCATGATCATCGGTTCTCAGGTGGTCGGACGTGTCCGAAAGAAACAGTTTTCGGTTCAGTGTACTGGTGTTTCGAGACTGCAACAGTTCTTCTTGAGAATCGGCGCTGATCGCTTATGCACATGCCTATTTAGAAATAATCTGTTCCTGAAAATGTCATGCATTAATGTTAACACACTTATTGTGTGTGTACAATAGGCTATATATTCTGTTTGCTACCATGTTATTTGTGTGTATATTTGGAAAAGCACAATAAACTTTTCTTTTGTATTTTGCATTTTGTTTTTTTCTTTACAGTATTGCAGTAAATGCCTAAAATACTTCCAGTGATAAATTATAAATAATTATATATTAAAAGGATATATTAAGAGGAATATAGAGCAAACTATTATCTCTTGGTTAGGCTTTTTATTCTACTAAAGGCTCTCCCCTGTTACCAAGGGAGACTGGGTGTCACTTCAAATCAAAGGGCATGAACTATCCCTCCCCCACAGCTACTGTATAGCCTACTGTTACACAACTTAGGGTCCCTTAAAGGCCGTGTTGCAGGTTTAATTTTTCGAATTCACGAATTTGTGCAATTTGCTTGTTGGTAATGAACATTTAAACTGTTATCCATTGTATTTTATGTTGTTGGGTATCACAAAACGGAATATAATACGAAAAAGTAGGTACTATCTTACAGCGCCAACGATTCTCCTTTCCGCCACAATGCATTGCATGACGTCACCTTGGGGAGAGAGTTTACCCAAGCCCGCCTGGAGAGCGTTGATAGCGACTAGAGAGACGAGTAGTAAGACGAGAGTATTCTGATAGCGCAGATTATAGAACATGATCATTGTCTATACAACACATCTCTAGTCACCTATAACTGTTTAAGTTGGTTCATAAGACTTTGTGAAAAAAGTTTAAAAAAAAAGTAAACAAACAACATACTCGTGCGTGCTGGCTTGAAGGGGACCATGATCCTGAGATGTGTGTAGCCTATGCTATCTTCTGCACAAACGGATTCAGGCAGCATGCATTCAGCATTCAGTCACATCTGGTCGCGGGGTGAGCTCCTCGACCAGCGACCAAAACGCACTCACTGCCCTACAGCACAAGCTTTCCAGCGCAGTTTCCACGGGACGGCACCGCCCGCACAAGCACCTGCCAAACACAGCGACAGACATGCGGCGGCTACGTTTGCAACAACATTTTCACCGGAGGAAGAGAAACGCTTAGAAACGCCCATATAGCTAGCACGAAGCCTTTTATTTATAGATGACAAAGACAAAGTTTACCAGTACTATGACAAAGGTTACCGGTACTTATCTGAACTAACGTCATGATCACCGCCACTATAAAGAAAACGTTGATTTTTCACTCGGTGTTATTCAATGACAGTAAAAAAAAAAAGTGTCGTTATCTCATTGCTGCGTTGCTAAATGATAGCAACTCGCCAGGACACTCCAACTCTCCACTCATTCTCCTCGGACCGTGCATTTCATCGGCTTTGACGGCCATCAGGCTACCTTTCCTCCACGTCTCCCCAACGTGACGTCATCACCGAATTGCGTAAAAAAAGCCGTTAATACCAAAAACGTAAAAAAATGGTATTTAAGACCATTTTTGAAACATTTAAAAAATGATATACATATCTTGAGTGATTTATGTACCCATTAATCGACAGTCAAAAAGTCAACCTGCAACATGGCCTTTAAGCCCCACCTCTTTTTGCACCTCTCACTCCAAAGTTCACTAACAATTTACATTTACAATTATGCATTTGGCAGACGCTTTTATCCAAAGCAACTTACATTGCATTATCCTATACATTTATACAAAGGTATGTGCAATCCCCTGGGATCGAACCCACAACCTTGCGTTGTTAACGCAATGCTCTTACCACTGAGCTACAGGAAAGCCCTGAAAACAATAAGGCAGAGACAGGTAGAAAGAGAATTTTTGAAGATGACCTCCAGAAAGAGGAGCAGTATTTGGCTTCACTTTGATGAGGCTGGACCCCAGAAAGCAAAGTGCAAGCTTTGCAACAATATTTTGTCAGGTCAAGGAGGAACAACTTCAAATTTCAGAAGACATCTTCAGACAAAACAACCAGCTGCATTGCTTGTGCAAGTTAGGCAAGAATCAACAGAATCTGCATCAGAATCAGGTAGTAGTGCTTCTACGGCTGCTGTCTCCTCTGTTACTGCCTCTGCATCTTCATCTGGCACCAATGTCCAAAGGACAAGACAAAGTCAGATGACAAGCTTTGTGAGAACACCTATTGGCCCTGTCAAACAAAGCAAATTGGATTAGGAGTTAGTTAAAATGATTGCTATGGATTTTCAACCTTTTTTAATCGTCAGTGACACTGGATTTAGGAGATTCTTGAAGGCAATTGATCCATCATACATTTTACCAAACCGAAAGACTATTTCAAACACTCTGATGCCACAGCTCTACAGCAAAATTAAAGAAGAGGTGAAGGTGAAAGTCAGTAATGCCTCTGCTGTGTGTCCGACAACTGATACCTGGACGTCACGGACAACTACAAGTTTTATGGCAGTCACTTGTCATTTTATCAATGACGATTTTACTCTTTCATCACCCCTTCTTGACTGCTTTTCATTCACTGACCGACATACTGCTGACAACCTGGCAGCCGAACTTAAAAAGATATGTGATGAGTGGGGAATTACAAACAAAGTGGTTGCTTGTGTAACTGACAATGCCAGCAACATGAAAGCAGCTGTCCGGAAAGCCGAATGGAAGCACTTGCCATGCTTTGCCCATACATTGAACCTGATTGTGAGGGAAAGCTTAAAACACATTCAAGGGACAGTGACAAAAGTCAAGAGTGTTGTTGAGTATGTCAACACAAGCACTGTTGCAACAGAAAGACTAAAGGCAACACAAAAACAAATGGGCCTTGAAAAGGAAGCAATCATTGCTACAATTGCACTGGTAAACCCCAGCCTTCCAACCCTGACACTTGACATGATTAAGGATGTTTGTGAGATTTTGAAGCCCTTTGAAGAAGTCACTGTTGAAATTAGTGGTGAAAGGTATGTATAATTTACTTTAACATAACTACTTTGTGAAAAAAGTCTTTTTGGCTGTATCCGATATTTCTTGCCACAAATCATGTGCAAATGTCTCGTTCCTGTACTCCTGAAATGTAGCATGAAGTGATTCAATCAAATCAACTGCTATGGCTAAGTCAAGTGAGGGGGCCTGTAGCAGGTCAGAGAGTCGCTTTGTGGTTCCAAGTAGTTTTTGGAAAGTTGTCAGTAAGGCTATGAATGTAAGGTCAATCTGTGCTAATAAACCTCGAGCATCAACAGCTCCGTCCCCATTGTCCTCTGAACTGATCTGCTCAAGAACATGCAGGACGGTTGGTAATCTATCCAATAAGTTCCTGCAAGCCACCGCTCTACACGTCCATCGTGTATCACTCAGTTTTTGCAACTCTCTGCATTGGCCACCATACATACCTTTTTGAACCTCCAGCCATTTTTGATGTACATAGGAACCGGTCATATACACATAGAGTCTTTGGAGGAGGGTGAAGAAACAATCTACCTCTGCCACTGACTTCACTGTGTCCACTAAGACTAGATTCAGGCAGTGGGCATTACAGTGGACATAAAATGCCTGTTTAGCCTCTGCCTGAATTCTGGCTGCCACACCAGAGTGTTTCCCACTCATCACAGCTGCTCCATCATAGCCTTGCCCAATCAGGTTATCCTTGTAATTGAGCCCATATTTTTCAAGGCATTGTATGATTTTATCACTAAGTCCCTTAGCATCCAAATCCTGAGCATGCTGAAAGTCAAGGAAACTTTCATGTATAGCCCCTCTGTAGTAATATCTCACTACCAACGACAGCTGCTCCTTTTTCTGGAGGTCTTTGCTTTCATCTGCAATTACTGAGAAAACCTCACTCTCCTTCACCTCCTTTACAATGGCATCCCTCACCATGTTTGCAAGACACTCCAGAATTTGATTCTGTATGGTTACAGATGTGTACTTTGCATTCCCCTTTTCCCTCATTTTCTCACTTATAAGGGCATCATGATTAGCAATCACAGTTAGAGTTTCTAAGAAATTCCCCCTATTGCCAGAGTCCTCTGACTCCCGATGGCCCCTCTGAGCCTGCTTCTGAGTTGCTGTTAACAACAGAACCTCTGCAATTGTTTTTATGTATGTCCTGTTCTCCTCAACTTTTCTTTTGTACTCTTGATCAATTAAATCCATTAACCCAGAATCAGACAGCATACGATTCTTATATTCTCAGCAAGCAAACATTGCATTAACGTGACTGTCAGACCGGTCATGCAATGCAAGGCCTCCATCTTTATACAGCGCTTTCTTCCAATGTGAAAAACCTGCCTGGGACGTAAATACTGATTCTGACGCTGCAGGGAGTGAGAAATGTCTACATGCATAACAGTAAGCTGAATCTTTGCTAACAGAGTACTCTAACCAAGAATACTTGCTCTACCACTGCGGGTTGAATGCCTTTCTTCTCTGACCTTGTGTGGTCTTGGGAAACATCCTCAGCACAGGTTGAGTTGGATCTGCTGCCCTTGATTGGGAGATGTCTGAAAAGAACAAAAGTAATTCAGCATATCATACAAACATGTGTTTTCTATATATATTTTTTAACCAGGATAAAACATACAGTACACACCATGAGGTCCAGGGGTTGGGTTTGTAGCAGCAAGTGGAAAACCAGTGAGACAAGATGATGATGATGATGGACCTAAATTTAAATGTAAAATACATTTTGTTGCATTAACTAAAACAAGTGCAATTCAATCAGATATAGCTGAGATGTCATACCCGTATAAGGATCTGAAGTGTCTCCAGCACCCTTGTCTGAATCTGAAATAGCATTTAGAATAATTTCACATGATTTCACTTAGATGCCTAAACATTTTTATTTTGTGTAGGCTAAATAAAAATGCTGTTAATATATATATTTTTTCCAAATACATAGCCTATTAAATCAATGATACCACAAAATTTAATTTTAGATTTTACATACCCAGGTCATCAGGTGAAGCTGCTAGCTCAGTCGCTTCACCCTGCCTATCATCAGTCGCTTCACCCTGCCTGTCATCATCCTGATCTGACTCGCTAACATTATCTGAACCACTGCTGGTACTGCTAACGTCAGCTGCTCTGGTCAGTTCACTGTCTTCATCAGGTTTGCTTTTCTTGCTAACGAAGAACAGTTGGATATTCTGGTTCCTTTTCATACTGCAATGAAGTCAGATTTCCTTCAGAACAGTCCAACCAACCCCTAGGCTACATAAACACCAATTAAACACTTTTTTTTCCATTTACATTATTAGTAATTATTACTTACATTATTATTACAAATTGAAATGAAACAAACATGAAATGACACAATGCACAACAAAGAACATATTATTTACAATTAATTACACAAAATTAAAGCTTAATCAAAGGCCACATCGGACCTGTGAGCTAAACTATTACTATTTATAAAGTTTAAACAATATAGACTACTCTTTCATGTCATTACTGCATTGGTGATGTGCAAGTCAAATTCAGTGCCTGTCACTTTAAGGCCCTGCCCCTAACGGCCGTGAGGTTTGCTTGATTCTCACGGTTTAAGCTAAATTGTTGTGCATTGTGCATAAGGATATGTGGATGAAATTAATTATGTTTCATTTATTAAAATAAATGCCTCTAAAGCCTAACATGTCATGATTCTGCCCTGATGTCTTTGTATTTCTCTAGTCTTGAGGCAGGATCATGACAGACCCATGTTTTGTGTACAAGCGCATGGCCTGTTTGGGCCATGTGCTTGTGTTGTCTCGTTATGTAACCCCGCCCCCTTGTTATCCTCGTCTTGTCATTATTACCTAGTCAGTGTTACCTGTTACCTAGTCAGTGTCACCTGTTCCCCTCATTAGTGTCTCCCTATATCATCCCCTTGTGTTTGCTGTCCTGTGTTGGTTCATTGTCAATCTTTGCGTGTTCATCTCTGTGATAGTCTTGTGAGTACTTTGTCTGTATCCTGTTTAATGAGAGTTGTGAGTTTGTTTTGCTGTTTGTTAGTCTAGTTATCAGTCAAGTCTTAGTGTAGTTTGTCTTTGCTTTTGCCCTCTAGTCCTGTTTTGCCCCCTCGTGGGTTTTGTTTTCCCTGTTTTCTGTTATTATTAAACCTTGTGTGTTTGCATACTGTCTGCGCTTGGGTTCTTCTGCTATCCACATAACAACTCGAAGAAAATCTGGCTTGGATTACAGGAGATACTGTAAGTGTCTTGTAATGATAATTTCTATGATTTTGGCAAGCACAAATAACTATCTCCAGATATAAATGGTTGCATATCCTATTACTCAAATTCAATTAAACCCACCAGTAGGCTAGACCTTAATTTCACAGCCTACTGTAGGTATGTTAGCAACACAGGGCTTGGAAACATTGCCTGTATATATAGAACAAACAAAAACGAAACCCTGGCCTGCGTGGAATTTATCTGGGAATATAGCCTAAGCCTAACTTACTGAAGGTAGGGGCGAGCTACCTTGCTAGCGTGTTTAATTTGGTTCCTTGGTTAAAATATAATGTAGGGTACGTTTCTTTGCACAAAATTGCATCTGCTAATGATAAATCATTAAATGCTTTTTACAAAAGTAGCCTACAGTTAACAGTTAATTACCTAGAAAATGTTGATTGAGTAGGCAGAATAGGCAGGTACAGTAGATAAATTAGCCTACATGACGTGATTCAACAGACGTGATACTGGGCTGTGTGTGCGATTAGATATCAAGGCAGGTGTGATAGGTAAATAGATATCTTTGCGTGCTAGCACAAGTAGTAGTGCTGTAAACTCACATGCTAAAAAACAATAAAGCCATGTATCGTTGGTTAGCTTACATCAAACACTTGCTACTTACATTTCTGAGTTCTGGTCTGACTGTGACTGTCCAAGCTCCCGCGCTGATTTAAAGGCAGCAAGTGCGTCAACAAAGGTTCCGCCTTTGATCACGTTAATGGCCAATCGTAGAGTAGGATTTTGGGGTGGCACCTGGGGTGGCCAATCGAATTTCAGGGGTGGCTTGCCACCCCTCTGGCTCCGCCCCTGCCGGGTTCACAAGACATCTTTTCAGCCAGTTTACTTTAAAGGTGTTTAGTATCAGCAAAATCCAAAAAGTCAAGGCCACCTTCACCTCTGGAATTAGAGAGTACTTCTTTTTTTAATTTGTGAGGCCGATTTTTCCAAATGAAATCCAACAATATTTTGTTAATATCCTTTATAGCTTTATCATTGATAAACAGAGAGAGAGCACCCTTCCACCTTAGACAAAAGAACTCTACCGTATAATGAAAGATCTCTCTGAAGCCAGATGTTAAAGATGTTTTTAGTTTTTATCATTTAATCAGCAACGTTTAAATTATGTCTGGTAACTGGATTTTTAGTGATATGAATACCTAGATATTTTACACTGCTTTTAACTGGGATACCTTCCAATGATGTCTCATCTATATCATTAATTGAGATAATTTCACATTTCGAAATATTGAGTTTTAGACCCGAGGCATATGAAAATTGATCCACCAATTCCAGAGCATTAGGTAACTGTTTTTTATCCTCCAAGAATAGTGTGGTGTCGTCCGCTAGCTGTGCAATTTTAAACTCCCTATCAAATATAGAAATTCCTACCAAACTCTCATTTTGGTTAATTCTTAGACAAAGTAATTCTGTGGCTAAAAGAAATAAAAACGGGGAGATTGGACAGCCCTGTCTGACACCACGATGGATGTCAAACCTTTTGGGCGGCAGTGGCTCAGTGGTTAATGTAGATTGTCTACAAACCGGAAGGTTGGTGGTTCAATCCCCGGTTCCACCTGACCAAGTGTCGAGGTGTCCTTGAGCAAGACACCTAACCCCAGCTGCTCCCGACGAGCTGGATCGCCTTGCATGGCTGACACCGCCGTCGGTGTATGAATGAGTGAGTGAATGGGTGAATGTGAGGCAATATTGTAAAGCGCTTTGGAGGCCATTGGGTCTGTGAAAGCGCTATATAAATGCAGTCCATTTACCATTTACCATTTTGGACATATCAAAGTTGACGATCACTGAGCTGTTGATATCTCTATAAAACATGGTTACAATATCAATGAATGATTTACCAAATCCAAATAATTCTAGAGTGCGGAAAATAAATTTGTGTTCTACAGAATCAAAAGTTTTGTGAAAGTCAAGAAAGAGTATGAGACCATCTGAATTAATTAGATTAGAATAATCCAGCACATCTAATACTAACCTTATATTATTAGATATGTGACGGCCTTTCATGAATCCTGACTGAGATTCTGAAATCATGTGATCTAGACCAGTACTTATCTTTTAGCATAAACAGAGGCTAATATTTAATAATCTAATGTTAACAAAGTAATAGGCCGCCAGTTGTCAATCAATAAAGGATCCTTGCTTGACTTGGGTATAAGCGATATAACTCCCTGTTTCATTTATGCATTTGGCAGACATTTTACATTTATGCATTTGGCAGATGCTTTAATCCAAAGCGACTTACATTGCATTATCCTATACATTTATACATAGGTAGGCTATGTGCAATCCCCTGGGATCGAACCCACAATCTTGCGTTGTTAAGGCAATGCTCTTACCACTGAGATGAAAGCCTGTTTCAAAATAGCGGTCATCTCTCCCTGACTAATGCATTCCTTATACATATGAAATAAAGGCAATTTAATAAGCTCCCAAAAGTGGAGATAGAATTCCACTGAAAGCCCGTCAATACCAGGGGATTTACCTTTTTTCATTGAATGGAGAGCTTGCTAAATTTCATCTATTGACAAATCAGCATCACAAATTTGACTATATTCACGATTAATAATGGTAATACGGTGTTTAATTATATCAATACATTTTTCACATAAGTCATAGTTAAATTTAGAGGTATAAAGATTGCAATAAAAATTGGTAACAAATTCTGATATTTCTTTTGGGTCTTTAGAGGTAACTCGATGTTAAGTGCTGAAAGAGCTTTCCTCCCAGATAGCAAACTGACATCGAATCAATGTGGAAACGACGTTTCTCGTGACATTGAAACAACATCGGTTTGCTCATCGAATTAACGTTGAATCAACATCAGACACACCATTCAACCGCATTTCAATGTTGAATCGATGTTTTATTTTCGGTGTAATAACGTTCTGAAGTTGATTCAACGTTGAAATTTGATGATTGATACTAACCTTTACAACTAAAAATCAACGTTGAATCGACATCGCTCTGCTATCTGGGCTCTGACCGTTTCTCTTTTCCAGGGGAAAAAAATAGCTAGAATTCTTCTCCCCCTCCTCAAGCTATTTTGCCTGAGACCTTATATATGCTTCTTGGCCAACTCTAAGTAAGCTCTGTGCGGGGATGTCCCTTACGCGCGGTAGTACCCCAGAGTGCAGTCTGGACGATGGGGCGGGGCGACACTTTGGGGCGGGGTTACACGTGTCGCTCCGCCCACCCCCAATTTAATTGGCTTATTATACAGCAATCTTATTGGCCTGATTCAAGCCTGAGCATGCGCATTCTTTATGTACTATTTTTGTGAATGATTTGTCCATATTAAAGAAATATTAAATGCTAACTCTAATCGTATATTATCGGTTTACCATGGTAATTTTAGTTAAGATCTATTGGATAATGTTTTATTGTTAAGACACAGAATAGACAAAGTTATTGTTTAAAAACGAACGCTTGGTGACAGCACCGACAGCACCATTTCATATTTCCACCAGGTCGGTCGGTGGATCAGCTCAAACTCTGGATTTTATGCTAATTATGATAAATCGCTGTATTAAAGGAAAGACATCGGACAAACCCGAACGCAAGCAGCGTTTTGTTGATTTTTTAACGAGATTTGTTATCCAATGCTTGCATTTTTTGGCACAAAGTGCAAATAAAATGTTTAATGGCAAACACATATTTCCTTGTTGTTTAACTGTTAAAAATAGTTTCAAATATTAACACTGGCATAGGCTATATCTGTAGCCTAACTATTTTAAAAAATCACCGCTGTAAATCTGTGCATAGGCTATAGGCCTATAGCCTAACAGCCTACTTCAAATAGCTACTTATTACTTAATTAAATTGAGCACATAAATAATCATATTTGCTATAGATCGACATAATAATACTATCTGTTTTAGAATTTTTTTTCCCACTTTTCAGCACTGCAGGTTTTTAAATTCCCATTGTACGCAAAAAAAAAAAAAAACACACACACACACACACACAAAAAAAACAATGGCCAGGGCTTGTATTATTTGGTAGCCTATTGTTGTCTTATTTGTCACTTTCGGAACTGTGTCTTACTGAAATACAGTGAATTATCATTATGTAGTGTAAAACCCCGAGTTTATTTATAATGGAAAAATGAAGAAGCATAAATTAATAATGTAAAATGTCGCAGCACTGCATGACATTCGGAAAATATTACTATCAGCTTAATAGGCGATCTCTCCTTGCAATGCTAGTAATTTAATGCAGTCATGATCATTGCTCACTTAAAGTGCCATTGACTTATCTGCTGGGTAAATTAATAAATATAATTTAGCTAAATCTAAAACATCGTATGATTTATATCAGCAACATATTTATTTATATCGCCCAGCTCTAAAACGGCTCAATATGAATGCTTAGGCCTATATTACTGTTTGTAAAGCTGCTATAAAACGATGTGAATTGAGCGCTATACACATTTTTTTTTACTTCACTTGATATAGACCTAGGTATCGTGGCCACGAATGAAGAATTCGTTCCCCATATTTCGCAGCACACGGCGGTCTGCCTTGAAGGGATTATTGTTTGTTGTACAGTAACTTCATTTAACTTATTAAGTCGGATTAAGTTAATAAAAACATTATTTAATTGATCATTACTGAAATCGCCATGCGACAACGTAGTAGAAAACTGCGCGAAACTGCGTAGATAGAAGATCATTCATAAACTCGTACATAAAGGAATGCGCATGCTCATGCCTCAAGTGTCTACTCCAATAAGATTGCTGTTATAAACCAATGAAATTGTTGGTAGGCGGAGCGACACGTGTCGCCCCGCCCCAAAGTGTCGCCCCGCCCCATCGTCCAGACTGCACTCTGGGGTTACTCTACGCGCGTGCGTTGGTGGCCGATGACGTCAGCGCTCGCTCGCGCCGTCTCTTCCCTTGAGTTTCAGCGTCGAGTCTTCTGAGGCGAGGAGAGCAGATCACGGTATTTCTCATCTTTACACAACCATCAAACACACTTTATACAGTTTGGTTAAGCGACAGACTCATTTCTGTATTGTTTTCATCGATCACAGCGCTACTTGTGCGTCTTTTCTGGCGTCTTCCTTCTGAAATAAACATGTAGTGCAGCAGCAGCGAGCATGAGGAGAACATGTGGAGTTCATTCAGTCCTGAGCGAGTTTGTGTTCGTTTCTGTGATTGTTTCGATGTTTGGAGTGAAAACTGTTACTGAATGTCAAGTTAAAGTTTGAGATATGTGAGGGGAATCGATGGGAATTGATCCCAAGTTTTGCCATTTTCATGTTTACCGTTATTTCATTATTAGGCTACTTTGGTAGATTACACTTACTCATTAAAATTAATGTCAGACACTTTATATTGCCCCTGTATGAGCAATGAACGTGGGAAATTTCAAATCTTGATATATATTTT
The DNA here is from genome assembly GCA_033366665.1 of Phoxinus dragarum. Lineage (NCBI taxonomy): Eukaryota > Metazoa > Chordata > Actinopteri > Cypriniformes > Leuciscidae > Phoxinus > Phoxinus dragarum. The sequence continues at coordinate 22,202 of JARPMJ010001736.1, read as the reverse complement.
ATAGATAAATATAGATCAACATGTTTAACACCAGTTACATTTGGACAATTCCACGCAAAGGTTATCCTTACCATGACAAAATAAAGTTTTTACCTAAAGATCAAAACCCTTTTTAAGTTGTCCATTAGGTCTGAAATAAACTATTAATGTGCTGTATCAAAAATTTACCAAAAAAAAAACACATATGAGGTGAGCGACAATGCTAAAATTTAAATTTCAACCATGCTTTCAAAAGGATCAAAGACCCTCTTTTAAAACTTTATTTTTAACATAAAGCTTTTTGCTGAAAGATGGAGGCATGCCTGAGGAATAAATATAGTAATTTGGTCATAACAGCACTGCCTGTTGAGTTTATAAGGGCTATAATAAAGAGGTCTCGACGCTTTAGGGCCCTGTTACATCCGTAATGTTTTAAAGATTAAGTTTATATAATATAATTGTAAATGCAAATAACTTGAAACTTTATATGCAAAGCTAAACAGTGTTTATGCTTATTAGGATTGACATTTCATCTCACTACTTAGCTCTGAACAACCATAATAATGCGTTATGGATGTGACTGTTACGGACGCCTCACATCCAATCACACGCACTTGCTGTGATTGGTTTCAGGGTTACCGTACACTGAAAAAAATTGCTGTAGTTTTTACAGTGAAATTCTTCAGAAAATTATTGTTTTCTAACTCTACAAGTTATTACTGTAATTTGCAATGCATTATGGGTCAAAAAGAGTATTACAGTTGTTAACAGTAAACTTCCCTATCAACTGTAAATTAATTTCCAGGTATGAAGTGTTGTCACTGTAGCTCATGTTTTTACAACAATTTACTGTGATGTGGCGGTATGGGATTGCGCGTGCTGCATTCAGGTTTGAAAACTGAAGAGCAAGAACAGCAGACGATAAAAGGCCATATTCAATACATTTTTGGTAAGTTCTTTTAAATTTACGTTCACATATGAAAATCGAATGTGTTATACCTACATTTAATGCCGTTTAAGCAATTCTCATATTTTGAACAGAATTAATAACATGTAGGCCTATGTCAGATGTAATGAATTTTATCGACTTGTAGTTAGATTAGTTAACCCCAAAATGAAGATTTCCTGATAATTGTCTCACCCCAATGCCATCCAAGATGTTCATTGTCTGTCTTTCTTCAGTGGAAAAAAAATACGTTTTTTTTTTTAAAGGTGTTAGCAGAACAGCACTTTTTTTTTTTTTTAATGACTGATCGTTTTGCTAGATGAGACCCTATTCCTCAGCTGGGATCATCCAGAGCCATTTCAAGCCCTTTGAAACTGCATTGATGTGGACTTAAACATTTTGGTTGCCATTGAAGTCCATTGTGTGGAGAAAATTCCTGAAATGTTTTCCTTTATTTTCCACTGAAGAAAGAAAGACATAAACATCTTGGATGGCATTTGGGTGAGTAAATTATCAGGAAATTTTCATTTTGGGCTGAACTAATCCTTTAACAACTGCTTTTATCAGGACATTTAGTTGTAAACGTACTCGATTCCATTGACGTTACATTTATTTAGTAAAGAACTTTGACGTTGATTTTAAATTTCTTGTTTCAGGCGAGGCGGAGAATCGTAAGAGGGCTGCTTTTAGCTGGTGAGACGAACCTGTACTAAAAGGTAAAACCATCGCAAATGTCATGTTACTATGGAAGAATGCAGCAGTTTCTTGCAGTTTTCTTCGCCTAGAGAGTATTTGTAGAGCATTTGCAGTTTGGCAGACACAACATATTGACTGAAGTGTGCTGGTGAGACAAAACTACATAGCTACTAGGGGTGTAGCGATACACCAATGCCACGGTTCGGTTCATATCACGGTTTTGGAGCCTCGGTTCGGTTGTTTGCTGTGAGGTTCCTGGCAGGGCACCAGCAAGAATAATGAACACTATTCACTTTTAACTTAAAAACAACAATAATTTAACTCATTAACTATCTTTTTACTGTATTATTTATTAATCTTTGTTAATCTTAGTTAATAAAAATACAGCTGTTCATCCTTTGTTTGTTCATGTTACTTCACAGTGCATTAGGCTAACTAATGTTAACAACTTTTGATTTTAATAAGGCTACTAAATTATGAAATTAACAAATATTAATAAATGCTGTAGAAGTGCAGTTTATTAATAGTTAATGTTAACTAATGTAGTTAACTAGAGTTAAATAAATTGAACTTTATTGTAAAGTATTAACGATTTGTTATACACCGATTCGGACGTCTGGTGAGGTCAGTGTTGGATAGATCAGTTGTTTTAACCATTCATTTAATGGACTCGGTTCAAAGGAGTCATTAGTGTGCGAATCGGAGGTGTCATTAGCGGATGTGTACGCGTTTGTGTGATTATCCCAGCAGTTTAGGACATTGCACAAGATTTCTCTCAACACAGAAAACATTTATTCACTGGATAAGTGTGGTTTGTGTCAGCTGAATGTGCGGAACGCTTTTCAGAGAAGATAAGGCAACATTTTTTTTTTAGCACAATTCACAGCCAGCGGTAATTCAGGGAAAAAAAAAATCTCCCAATGCTCCACGTGAAACTTCGGTCTTCCGAAACTTTTACCATCGTGTCAATTCTCAATTGATTCTGATTAAGATGCGGAAGGGAGAATACCGCGCGCGCGGCCGGAGGTGGGTCTCTCTCTCTCTACATATTATCCTGTTACAGCTATTTGTCAAATGATTTGTTAGGTTAATGCTGCGTAGTTTTAGGATGTTTCGTAGTTTTAGGATGTTTATAGTTAATGAAGTGTTGTTTTACGTGTTCAAACCAATCGTAGAAAAATTTAATTTGAATGGACATTTACAAGTAATGGCTTAATATTTTTTAACAACAGATATCCGATTGTATTTAATTGCACTGCCATAATCTCGGTCACGGACTCACCTGGTACACAAATATATTAAAATAATGACGGAAATCATAATAGGCTATGACATGCGTGGGTGCGGGGACGCGGCCGACAATTTTGTGTAATTTATAATGTTGATATATCGCATCACGATAGTGTCGTGGGTAAGTGTGCCATCATATAACGTGGGAGACCTGAGTTCGTGTCCCAGCTAGAGGAACTTTACTGATTTTGTCCCCCTTTTCTCTCTCGAAAACGCCACACCGATATTTATCCTTGTTTTATTCCTCCGTTTGTCACAAATTCTGCGTGTATCCCCCATATGGACGCTTGCGTTTTGTTGGCACTTCAATACTCGCCAAAGAGTAATCGTGACCCATGATGTACACAACAGCTATAACCACCACTTCCGCATTTGTCCACGTGATATTGCAGAAACCAAGGATAGAGCGGATATTGCGTCACTGACAGACGACATTTTTTTCCGGGACGGCCAATTATTTAAAATTGGAATTTCTCTGAAATAAAAAATCTTTGGAGACTTTTGGGATATTGTAAGTTAGGGCTGTCAATCTTCCTCTATAATACTATTCGAATTCCATTCCTTATTTTATTTAATATTCAAATAATATTCGAATATTAAATGCTCAAATTCATCCTATTATTAATATTTGCGACATTACACAGGCTTATGGATCGTCAATGCCACTATAGCATTTGGTTGTTGTTACACGTTCTGTCCACTAGAGGGGACAGCTAACATTTCAATAAACATTTAGAAACGGGTGATCGCGTTTTTTTTTATTAACAATAAAACAGCGGAACAAAATTAATGTCTTTAATTTGGCAACTTTAATGGACATTTTTCCACTGATCAGTTGTCTGATGTTGTGTGATTGTTGCGCGGCTAGGACAGCAGACAGCTGGTAAGCCCCGTGATGAAGAGAAGAAAATAAGTCATTCTTGCCTGTTTTAGCAGCGGTTCCTTGGACAGATCGCCTATAGCTTGTCATGGTGTAGCGTTGTCAGATGTGCCCTAATGGTGCGTTCACACCGGACGCGAATAGCGCGTCAGGCGCGAGTGATTTCTAGTCAATGCAAAGACGCGTTCGCTCTTGAGGCGCGAATGGACACAAAAGTGGTCAAGTGTAGGCTATAACTAGACGCGGCAGGCGTGAATTTGACGCGCTATTCGCGTCCGGTGTGAACGCACAGTAAGGTTGCAAGTTGAGGAGTGATATTTCATTCAGACTTTATTTGTGATTTAATTTTCCCATTTATGATTTGAAATCCAAACACCTTCCACACATCGCTTCTCAAATTGTCAGGAGTGGTGATCTCCGTTTCCGTGGAGACAGTCCTCGCCGCCATTATTGACAGTATTGTTATGCAGCGTTGATAACGCGCACAATTGTGTTATGATTACATTTTTTTATTGTTTATCAGACGAAACAAAAGCATTTCATTTTCACATGCCTGTGTAAGCCAAGTTGGCGAGAAAGGCAAGATATAATAAAAAATAAATTTAAAAAAAGCAATATTCGAATAGTAACTTCAGCATTCGAATAGTATTGATTTTTTTAATATTCGAATTATATTCGAATTTCGGAATTCGTTCCAACAGCCCTATTGTAAGTACATAACTGCAGGAAATATATCACACTGTCCAAGTGATTTTTGGATCTTTTATTACAAAATTGTTACATATTGTATCTTTAACTAAGGTAAATAAATGTATTATTGTCAATTTGTTAGTTTGTTAATTTAACATTTACTAATACATTTTAAATTAAGTTTTAATTTTATCTGATAAACTATGTACTAGTGTACTATGAACTAACATGAATGATCAAGGTATAATTGTCTCGCTCAAATATTGATACATGCTGTGAAAAAATTGTATAATGCATATAGTTCATGAAAGCTAGCTAATACATCCTTGTTAACAAAAGGGGACTTGCAAAATGTTACCTATGAAAGGTTTCTAGGTTATAGCTAAAGAAACCTGTAATATTTTAATGTTTAAATTATTTTCTGTAGAACTTCCCATTTTAATATATTCATATTTATATATTCATTTAATTTAGCACATATTAGTTAAGCACTGTTTTACTTGGAGTTTTGTTTTTAAATCCGGTATCCATTTAAAAAATATCGGCTGATTAATCGTCATCGGCACGTACGGTCAAAACTAAGTATTGGTAAATTCCACTATCGGTCGACCTCTAATATGTAGACTGATATGTAGGCAGCTTTCTCCAATTCGGTGGTTTCTATCTTAAGTGGCTTTCATACCTTATCACTGGAGGAGAGAGTTTTGCATCTAAATTCAACTCTTGCTACTAATCTTGACATTTATGCTCCGCTAATGTCACGAAAAGTCACATATGTCCGATCCGCTCCTTGGTATAATGACAATCTACGTTTTAAAAAGGCTGCCTGTCGGAAAAAGGAGCACAAATGGCGTCTTACTGGGCAGAGTGTCTACTATCAAGAGTGGAAAGATCTTCTGCGGGAATATCGAGTTCTTTTGGAGACTCTTACCCCTTTTCCACCAACAAGAACCAGGTGCTGGTTCAGAGCTAGAGCTAGAGCAGGTTCGGAGTTGGTTCTACTGACGGTTCTTCTAAGAACCGGTTTGCCTTTCCACAGGCTAGAGAGCCAAAACAGAGCCAGATCTTACGTCACTGTGTATACATCTCATGTTGCCCAGCAACGCTAGCGCGACAGCGCCAAACAAAAACACACCAGGCTTGTTCGAGATGGTTCGGCTTCTCGCAGACCGATCGCCGCGTGACATTAAAGCACTGCGAAAGCGATCAAAAGCACAAGGAGTCGTATGCTCTCCAAATACTCCCGGAGCTCTGATCGGTCCGCGCCGCTCCGATGCATCTCGAACAAGCCATCAACAATAACGGACGTTGCAATACTATGGATCCTCATGGGATTGCAAAAATACATCGGAATCCAACGCGTTCGTGCAGCTCGCCGTAACTTACATAGACGGATATTATAATCGAGCTGCTATTAGCTCGACTAGCTGCTATTTAAAAATGGCGGTCACAAGTTTCTATTCGTCTTGTTGGTCACGGTAACCCCGCCCCCAGCCCCTGACGCAAGCGGTTCTTACTTGGCTCCGTTCTAGACCCTGCAATGATTTGGTGCTACTTAAGAACCAGTTTTACTGGTTCGGAGCTGGTGCTTTGGCGGTGGAAAAACAAAGAACCGATTTGAAACTAGGCTCTGGCTCCGAACCAGCACCAGCTCTGCCTTGGTGGAAAAGGGGTATGAAAGATCCTCTTTTTTCTCTCAGACTATTGAAAATAATCAAAATAATCCCAGACACTTGTTCCAAACTATAAACAGACTGCTTCAAGTTATACAGTCTACCACTATGCCGGCTTCTCAACAGCTCTGTGACTCTTTTTTTTATGTTTTTTTAATTCAAAAATTGATAATGTCCGTAAAGACATTCATGTTAACTCTGACTGTGCCACTCCATCCTTTTGTGCACCTGGGTTCACTGGTGCTCCTTTCACTGACTTTACATTACTGGATTCTGAGGTTCTTTCTAGGGAAGTATCCAGCATGAAATCAACAACTTGCTTGCTGGACCCAATTCCTACAGATCTATTTAAATCCTGCTTCCCTGTGTGGTGTCAAATTATCCTTAGAATTATAAATGAATCATTGGAAACTGGGGTTGTACCAGCAGTATTAAAGACTGCTGCTGTTACGCCAGTACCCAAGAAAGAAAATGTCACTAGGGATGATTTTAACAACTTTCGTCCCATTTCTAATCTTCCATGTTTGGCAAAAATACTTGAGCGTGTTGTTGCCTCTCAACTTCGTAACCATCTCACAACCAATAACCTCTTTGAACCCCTTCAGTCAGGTTTTCGTAAATTTCACAGCACGGAAACAGCGTTGGTCAAAGTAACCAATGACTTGGTAATGGCCTCGGATTTTGGTTCTACCTCACTTCTCATTCTTCTTGACCTTAAAGCTGCCTTCGATACTGTGGATCACGGTCTATTACTTTCCCGTCTAAAAACTGCTTTTGGTGTATCTGGTACAGTTCTGGACTGGTTTAAATCCTATTTTACCGACCGTACCCATTGTGTCTCGATGGGTGGCTTTAGGTCTTATACTTGCTCGGTGCTCACTGGTGTTCCTCAGGGATCAGTTCTGGGTCCACTGCTTTTTAACATCTATTTATCTCCTCTTGGACATCTGTTGCAATCGCTCGGTCTTAATTACTATTTGTATGCAGACGACACTCAAATATACATCCACTCTAAACCTGGCGAAGATATTGATGCTTGTTATCTTTCTGGCTGTATTTCTGAGATTAAGGCATGGTTGAATAATAACTTCCTTTGCTTGAATAGTGGGAAAACTGAGGTTATGCTTATAGGTTCCCGTCATCAAATTCGCAAAGCCGCTCAACTATCCATGTCTGTTGATGGCGCTGATTTAGAGATCCTGAGTAAGACGAGGAACCTTGGTGTAATTTTTGACTCCTGCCTCACTTTTGATCATTTTGTACAGAGTACTGTGAAGGCATCTTTTTTCCACCTTAGACATATAGCCAGACTGCATCCTATCTTAAATTTAACTGTTGCTGAAAAACTGATTCATTCATTTGTGGTCACAAGACTGGATTATTGGTAACTCTTTACCGCGTGAACTCAGGGAAGCACAGACTTTGGGTATTTTTAAAGTTCTTCTCAAAACTTATTTTTTTAAACATACATTTAATTGCTGATGCCTTTTCGTTTGGTGTATCGCAGTTTTTATTATTATTAACTTCGCAGTTGATGCTTTTATTAATTTCTGTTTTATGCATCTTTGGTGGATTGTGATTTTATGTTCAGTGCTTTGAGAAGCCACTTTTAAAGGCGCTTTCTAAAATAAAGCTTATTATTATATTAATATTATTATATTTTTCTAATGTCTGGGCTCCTTTATTGGGGCCTGAGGGGTTTTCTGGGTCCTGGAGGTGTTCTGACATGCTCTGACATTTGTGCTTATTTCTGTTACTTGTGACATTTCCATGGCTGAAGTCTTATTACACTGCATTCAACAGAAACTATGCTACAATTAGTGTTGTCACGGTACCAAAATTTCAGTATTCGGTACAGATACCTGTGAAAACCCACGGTTCTCGGTACCAATTTCAGTACCAAAGCTAATTTAAATTAAATTTGCATATATTAAAGTGTATATCCATTTGTTAGATAACATTAGATAAAATGACCTAACAATAGTTATATACACTGAAGCAATTATTCTCCTTGGGGTAATTTAAAAATGTAGCCTACTAATACATTTTTAAAATCAAAGGTTTTATCATGAACAATCAAGTGTTTGTTTTAAATAACATTCACAAACATACATTAATGTTGTAAAAATATATTGTTCACTCAATGTGTTGATGTTAGATAAGGCACTAAGTAATGTTAATGAATGGTAGTGTTACCAACTAAACAGGAGATAAAACGTGTTTTGTTTGACTTGACTGTCCTTTTATTTAATCCAAAATTGTGTTCATATTTAAAAGGCCTTTTAAACTAGATACAACCGCACACGATACCTCTTTAGGGGCCGTTCACATATCGCGTTTTATGCGCGTGCAAATTCGTTACTTCAAATGTAGGCGCGCGGCTTATAATAGAAGCATCTCAACAGGTCATGTGACAAAAACCAGCGGCCTTTCCGTAACAACATGAACATGGAAAGCTCGGCCGAACAGCTGATCATAGCTGTACAGGGCGGCTTTTTATTTCTCATCTCAATGAATATATCTAGTAGTAAAGCTAATGCAAGGGCTAGAAATCAATTAATTCTTTGATACTTCCTCGTCATCATGGATGCTTTCTCCTTTCCACAAGCGCGTGCTTTCCCGTTGTGTCTGCCGTTGCTATGCAACCATGAACAGAATGAAACGAATTTGCACGCGCAAAAAATGCGCTATGTGAACGGCTCTTTCCTCCTTTCTTGTCAACAAGTGGATTCAGAGCCACCGCATTAGCAGCGCCGCCGGTCGCCATGTCTCAGTGTGTTTATGAAGAGGATGCAACTGTGCACCTTTCGGACAGCGCATCAAGAACCGGATTAACCCGATACTTCGGTAGCACCGGTACTTAAGAAAAGCTGGTACCGTAACCATTTAATTTTTTTAGTACCGAAATGGTACCGAAGTACCGGGTCTTTTGACAACACTAGCTACAATAATATGTCAGAAGCATGTATGTAAAAGTTTGTAGTTTTGAGATAACATTTATGCATGGTTTGTGAAAATGACAAAAAAAAGTCACTGAAATAAGGTCATGAAACCCAAACTGATTATTTCTTCACAAGACTTTTGAAAATTGTATCACGTAGCCTAGAATATTTGCTCCAAAACTATGTGAAAATCACCCTGAATACTTATATTGATATATTGACAATATATTGATTTAAAATTGGTAAGACATGTCTTGTGTAAGAAAGCTTTATTAGGTGTAAACCAGCCATGAATATTGAGTGTTTCACACCTGAGAAAGACAAAGACCCTCCCATAATGGCCCTATTAGGAGCTCTCAGGCACTATCATTATGAGGAGATTTAAAAAAGAATGGCTTTTTGATTGTTTGGATTTATTTACAATACAACATAATCAATCCAAAGATGCACAGCAAATGGCAAAAAAAGCACATTTAACACACTGAATCTACATTTTAGATCTGTTCTGGTTAAAATTGCTTTTTTAAATGTACAAAATACACACACACACATATATATATATATATATATATATATATATATATATATATATATATATATATATATATATATTAAATGCATTTTCTCATTTTCTGAGAATTTATGTTTCAAGTTTTGACTGCAAATGTCACGTCCATAATGCTGGAATTGCCCAGCTGTTTTACAGGCTTTTATCATGTATCCTGACTCAAATAATGTGTTTCTAACAGCAAACACTCAGAATAAAGTGAGATGATCTGCTGATGATCCTGAATGGCTTGTTGAATGAGTGTTGATAGTCTGAGGCTCATCAATATTAACAGATCTGCTGAAAACACTCTTTATTTCATGACAATAGTTCCTGTTTTCACCTCATTTATTGTGCTGATGTCTCCAGATCTCCTGTAAATTGACACTTAAAGCTAATTTCATTGGTGTCAGCAGACTGAGGGTATTTGTTGGATACTATATGAAAGTTTATTTCTGTGTTTGTTTATGAACTGTTTTTCTTACCATTATTTATATTTGGAAGAATTAAAATTAGTGACATTCTTTTCTTTATTTCTAGATACCTGTACTTTAATTAAGAATAATGTTAGGAATTAGGATTTGCATAAAATAATAAATGAATTGGCATCGGTTACTGTACTGTGAATAGATAGACAGACATAAATGCTTAGTGTCATTTATTATAAAAAAAACTCAGTGATTTATATTTTTGATTTTGGCAGATCAGCTCCTCCCACTTTATTTCATCATCAGTGAAGCTCCTCCCACACTGGAATTCATCATCAGTGAAGCTCCTCCCACACTGGAATTCATCATCAGTGAAGCTCCTCCCACACTGGAATTCATCATCAGTGAAGCTCCTCCCACACTGGAATTCATCATCAGTGAAGCTCCTCCCACTGCAATCACATCATCAGTGAAGCTCCTCCCACTGCAATCACATCATCAGTGAAGCTCCTCCCACAGCAATTCTCCAATAAATGCTGTAAATTCCCATCAGCTGCAAGTGAAGACGAGCATAAAAGCATCAGGATGAGCTGAAATCTGCAGAGACTGAGTTTATTAAAGAGGACAGTGAGAACACGAGTGATCCAGAACCCTGCAGAATGAAACACACTGAAGATCCTGAAGAACAAAGAGGTTGGTGTTTATTCTTCATTCATTCATGATGCTGAAGAACATTCATGTTAGAAACATTCAAGCATTTCATCACATTTAGATAAACAGTTACACTATGAAATGGTGCAGAATGTTCTGGGTTTTCTTCAACAAATGGTCAGTAAAGGGAGATTTAAGACACTTTTATATTGATTATCAATATCAGATCAAGCTAAATAATATTTTACATTTATTTTATATCTGGTTTCCAATTTGCAACAAGGGTACAAGAATTTGTCATTTTTAACTTTATTTTTTAGGAATAATCAGTAAACACCAAGTTACTGATAAAGTTGTATTAATGAAATATCATACAAGTTATTCATAGTTATAGAGATTATTCTTACAGTAACTTTGGTAACAGGGTTGACGAATACAGTCAATGCTACAGTTTGTGTAAAAATGGATTGAGATTATTCTCTTGTCTTCCCATCATGCAGTAGAAAGAGCCCATATGATGTCACCTCCTGAGTGTCACAGTTTTAAGAAATGCTCTGTTTTTGAAAAGAGGAAAATCATGTCAGGAGTAACAGGGTTGAGTGAAACATGTAGGACTAACATTCATTTAAAACTAGTTAAGGCCGCGGCCGCTGTGGCAGCTTTTTCACAAACATAAATTGAACATAAAACAAATAATAATAATTAAAAAAATAAACAATGCCTCTTGAATGCTAAACGTTTGTGTTATTTCTCACAGGGTTGTTCACTTGAGCTTGTGTTTCTGGTGTCCCACTTTCACATGCGCATGAATGGAAGTCTAGTAAGGAAAAGTCTAGTGTGAACGGCCATTAATAATTAAAACGTTTTAGTAAAATAAATATCAATCTGAAAGTTGGTGTCAAAACACGGCAGTATTGTACATTTTAATGTTAATATCATGTTAGATAATTGTGTCATTGATCAAATATATTTAATAGTTCTAAAGAAACATGGGATCCGTGCCTAAAAATAATAATTGCAAGATAAATTTGCCTCATTCATGGAAAGTTTCAAGGACATATGATCAATTTATAAAAAGGCATGAAATTATCATAATTTATTATAACAGTTGTCTACTTTCTACCATTACATCAGGGCTCACTTTCATGTCCTTCCACTTTATATTTCTCTCTTTGAATATAAATATTTTAATGTACAGAAAATTAAATATAATATTTTTTTTCTTTGATTTTAGACCTGATGGAAGCGAGCGATGGGAGTGAAGAACTGAGAGAAGTGGAGGAGGAGAGTGAAGAACTGAGAGAAGTGAAGGAGGAGAGTGAAGAACTGAGAGAAGTGAAGGAGGAGAGTGAAGAACTGAGAGAAGTGAAGGAGGAGAGTGAAGAACTGAGAGAAGTGAAGGAGGAGAGTGAAGAACTGAGAGAAGTGAAGGAGGAGAGTGAAGAACTGAGTGAAGTGGAGGAGGAGAGTGAAGAACTGAGAGAAGTGAAGGAGGAGAGTGAAGAACTGAGAGAAGTGGAGGAGGAGAGTAAAGAACTGAGAGAAGTGAAGGAGGAGAGTAAAGAACTGAGTGAAGTGGAGGAGGAGAGAAAAGAACTGAGAGAAGTGAAGGAGGAGAGTGAAGAACTGAGTGAAGTGGAGGAGAGTAAAGAACTGAGAGAAGTGGAGGAGGAGAGTGAAGAACTGAGAGAAGTGAAGGAGGAACATCATGTCCAACCTGGAGAAAAACCCTTGAGTCGCTCAAAGACTAAACGGACTAAAAATAAATGTTTAAAGAAAAGAAGAGCCAAGAAATCTTTCACCTGCACTCAGTGTGGAAACAGTTTCACAGCCAAACAATGTCTCGATGTTCACATGAGGATCCACACCGGAGAAAAGCCGTTCACATGTGATCAGTGTGGAAAGAGTTTCAGTCGATCATCATCCCTTAATCTTCACATGAGGATCCACACCGGAGAGAAGCCGTTCACTTGTGATCAGTGCGGGAAGAGTTTCAGTCGATCACCAAACTTTAATCTTCACATGAGGATCCACACCGGAGAGAAGCCGTTCTCATGTGATCAATGCGGCAAAACATTTCTCTGTGCAGCAGCCCTGAAGATACACCTGACAGTTCATACGAAGGAGAAGCCGCATTCATGTTCTGTGTGTGGAAAGAGTTTTTCACGGCTTCACATTTTACATGCACATGAGAAAACTCACACTGGTGTGAGAGAGTACATGTGCTTTGAGTGTGAGAAGACTTTCGCTACAGCGGGCCATTTAAAACAGCACCAGAGAATTCACACTGGAGAAAAACCTTACAAGTGTTCACACTGTGACAAGAGATTCAGTCGCTCATCATCTCTGAAAACACATGAGATGATCCACACTGGAGAGAAGCCACACACGTGTGATCAGTGCGGGACGAGTTTCTCTATTAAAAGTCACCTGAAGCGACACATGAAGATCCATACAGTGGAGAAACCACATAAGAACTACAACCTGGTTAAGAACTACAGGAAACTATGATCTCTGTAATTGCAAACAAAGGTTTCTGTAACAAATATTAAGTTCTGCTTTTCTGATGCATGAAATACTTGTCATGCAATAAAATGCAAATTAATTATTTAAAAATAATACAATGTGATTTTCTGGATTTTTGTTTTAGATTCCGTCTCTCACGGTTGAAGAGTACCTATGATAAAAATGACAGACCTCTACATGCTATGCATGTAGGAAAGCCTGCAAAATCCCCACTGTATTTGCTTGAATGTAAACCGGAGATTGTGATCAATAAACCGCAGCTTTTTGTTGTTATGACTGCATCTCTGTGCATGCTTTATGGACATGTATCGGGAGAGACTCCTCTGCTAACCTCAAAGGGCTAAATACATTTTTAAAGAAGATAAGCCTCAACAATTATTGAAGAAAACTCGCACTAGGGATAGATCGACAAGATCGAAAGGACTGTACTATGAATTATCTTCTCAAGAAATCTTGGAAGCTGTGCTGTTCACAGCCGAAATGAATGGAGGCGATTTATGGATAAACAACGCATCAGCTGTGAGTACGAGAGTGTAAACAAGCAGCACAACTGATCAATGAATCTTAAGCCGCGTTTACACTGAAATTACCCGGAAATTTGTCCCAGGAACTTTTTTGGCCCCAGACCGGTTGCTTTCTGCGTTTACACCGCGGTCTAAAGTAACGGGAAGATTGTGTAAACTGCGCGCGACTGCTCCTCCCAATCGGCCACGGACAGTAATCAGTTTTGAGCGCCACATTTATAATAAGAATGGAGTAGATTCAAGCTGTGCTGCAGTTGTTTGTGATCTATTGGTTTACTAACGAGGTAATAAACAAAACGGCAGAAAAGAGACGAGCACTGATACTAAAGCGTGTTCAGAAAGCTCGTAATGCTAGATATAAAATATGTTATCAGCTATGGTGGACATTGACCGTGAGATGGCTGGGATGAACGCGCAGAATTTCCTCTTCCACTAATACGCTTAATAAAGCCTGAACCTCGTCGTCGGTCTAGCGGCCGTTTTTTTATTTATTAAATTCCATATATGCAGACAGACACTCATACTGCACGAATCCACGAACCGCAATAGATTTTAATGGCGGTTAAAATTAAATGCTGCGTGGAGTCATTCAATCAAAATACGGCATGAACACAACCAATCAGCATGTTCAGCTCACAAGTCCCACCCCCGAAAGTTCCTGAACTTTGAAAAAGTAATACCTCACCAGCAAGGACTTTCAGACGGGGAAATATTTACCCGGAACTTCATTTAGACCCTGGTTCCTGCGGTGTAAACACACAGAGTACCAGCCCAAAGTTCCTAGTTCCTGGGGAAAGTTCCTGCGGTGGAAAGGGTCGGATTGAATGTTTGAGTAAACGCATGTAAACAAACAGACAAACAGAGGTTTGGATTGTGCGTTTAAATGCTAAAAGAGCTGCTAGTATTTGTGGCCTGTATTAAATGATGGATGAGGAGATTGAGACAGCCGCTGTGGCCGAAAAGCTTTTAAATTCACGTATTCCAACGCTTAGAGGCAAATTAGGAGTATGCACAAGGAAAATAAAGGAAATTAAAGTTCCGCTTGCTGAAGGTGGAAACGTTGAAGAGGTAGGTGATTGCATGTCAATGTTATTATTCTCTCTTTGAAGATAAATATTTTGATGTACTGAAAATTTAATTTAATATTTGTTTCTTTCATGTCAGACCCGATGGAAGAGAGCGAGGAGAGTGAAGAACTGATTGAAGTGAAGGAGGAGAGTGAAGAACTGAGAGAAGTGAAGGAGGAGAGTGAAGAACTGAGTGAAGTGAAGGAGGAGAGTGAAGAACTGAGTGAAGTGAAGGAGGAGAGTGAAGAACTGAGTGAAGTGAAGGAGGAGAGTGAAGAACTGAGAAAAGTGAAGGAGGAGAGTGAAGAACTGAGAGAAGTGAAGGAAAGTGAAGAACTGAGTGAAGTGTAAGAGGAGAGTGAAGAACTGAGTGAAGTGAAGGAGAGAGTGAAGAACTGAGGGAAGTGGAGGAGGAGAGTGAAGAATTGATGGAAGTAAAGGAGAAGAGTGAATAACTGAGAGAAGTGAAGGGGGAGAGTGAAGAACTGAGAGAAGTGAAGGGGGAGAGTGAAGAACTGAGAGAAGTGAAGGAGGAGAGTGAAGAACTGATGGAAGTGATGGAGGAGAGTGAAGAACTGAGAGTAGTGGTGGAGGAGAGTGAAGAACTGAGAGAAGTGGAGTAGAGTGAAGAACTGGGAGAAGTGAAGGAGGAGAGTGAAGAACAGAGAAGTGGAGGAGAGTGAAGAACTGAGTGAAGAACTGAGTGAAGTGAAGGAGGAGAGTGAAGAACTGAGAGAAGTGAAGGAGGAGAGTGAAGAACTGAGAGAAGTGAAGGAGGAGAGTGAAGAACTGAGTGTGGAAACACTCAGTGTGGAAACAGTTTCACATGCAAACATAATCTTGAGCAACACATGCGGATCCACACCGGAGAGAAGCCGTTCACATGTGATCAATGCGGCAAAACATTTATTAGTGTATCACACCTGAAGAAACACCTGACAGTTCATACGAAGGAGAAGCTGCATTCATGTTCTGTGTGTGGAAAGAGTTTTTCACGGCTGCACACTTTACATGGACATGAGAAAACTCACACTGGTGTGAGAGAGTACATTTGCTTTGAGTGTGAGAAGACTTTTATTACAGCAAACAGTTTAAAACTGCACCAGAGAATTCACACTGGAGAAAAACCTTACAAGTGTTCACACTGTGACGAGATTCAGTTGCTCATCATCTCTGAAAACACATGAGATGATCCACACTGGAGAGAAGCCGCACACGTGTGATCAGTGCAGGACGAGTTTCTCTATTAAAAGGAACCTGAAGCGACACATGAAGATCCATACAGTGGAGAAACCACTTAAGAACTATAACCTGGTTAAGAACTACAGAAAACTATGATCTCTGTAATTGCAAACAAAGGTTTCTTGTAACAAATATTAAGTTCTGCTTTTCTTATGTATCAAATACTTGTCATGCAATAAAATGCAAATTAATTATTTAAAAATCATACAATGTGATTTTCTGGATTTTTGTTTTAGATTCCGTCTCTCACAGTTGAAGTGTACCTATGATAAAAATTACAGACCTCTACATGCTTTGTAAGTAGGAAAGCCTGCAAAATCGGCAGTGTATCAAATACTTGTTCTCCCCACTGTATTTGAACACTTGAATGTAAACCGGAGATTGGGATCAATAAACCGCAGGTTTTTGTTATGACTGCATCTCCGTGTGTGCTTTATAGACGTGTATCGGGAGAGACTCCTCCGCTAACCTCAAAGGGCTAAAGAAAGTTTTAAAGAAGATTAGCCTCAATAATTATTGAAGAAAACTTGCACTAGAGATCGATCGACGAGATCGAAAGGACTGTAGGCCTACTATGAATTATCTTCTCAAGAAAACTTGGAAGCTGTGCTGTTCACAGCCAAAGTGAATGGAGGCGATTTATGAATAAACAACGCATCAGCTGTGAGTACGAGAATGTAAACAAGCAGCACAACTGATCAATGAATCTGAGCTTGGTTTGAGGAAGCGCATGTAAACAAACAGGCAAACAGAGGTTTTGAATGTGCGTTTAAACGCTAAAAGAGCTGCTAGTATTTGTGGCCTGTATTAAATGATGGATGAGGAGATTGAGACGGCCGCTGTGGCCGAAAAGCTTTTAAATTCACGCATTGCAACGCGTAGAGGCAAATTAGGAGTATGCACAAGGAAAATAAAGGAAATTAAAGTTCTGCTTGCTGAAGGTGGAAATGTTGAAGAGGTAGATGATTGCATGTCAACGTTGTCTCACAGACAGAACTTTGGGTTAAGATTGTTAAAGGGTGACATGCTAACATCGCTGCTGAAGGACTGCTACACTACAAACTTTCCATAAATTCTTCTCCCCACAAGAACTCTGGTCAACTTACTTATTTTATGTATTGGAGAAATCGAACAATTTGGCGAGCCAGCCAGGAGAGACTGACAAAAAGAGAACTCACCAACTGCAACAAGGAGTAAACCAAGAACTCACCAGCTGCAACAAGAAGTAAACGGAATAATTTTCGAGTATTTGAAGTTAAAAAGACTGTGGACACAATTTATTTGAATCAACTGGATCCGGTCTCAAATATCCTAATTTGATGAGTGAAACTTATCATCTCTCTAAAAGAACATCTTCTGAAAAGAAATAATAGTAGACCAGTAAAGATTTGTAGTGTAGTCACACATACTGTGTATTGTTTAGTATTGTAGAAACTGTATAAGGTTTGGACCTTTTTCATGAGTCTGTAGGAACTAGAGGTGTGCGATACCGCTAGATTTGGTATCGATCCGATACCAAGTAAATACAGGGCCAGTATCGCCGATACCGATACCAATACCGATACTTTTTAATAATTAAGGTGGATGCGTCTTCAACCTAAATCTAAATGAATTTTAATGACTTTTCATTTGTTTTTGTGATTTGCATTTTGGGTTATTAATCAGTACTACAAAAGCTTTTGTTTAGAAACAACTTTTGGTTACTTCTGTTTTATTTAAATAAACAAAGTTACAAAATAATTACTTCACAAATATAAACAATGTAAAAACTCTTTTCAAGTAGCATGTTAACAAAAAAAATTCTCCTCTTTAGTGCACTTCTTTTCAGGATTTTTTTTCTTAAATAAAGTCACAAACTTTTAATTCACAACAAATATTATAAAAAATGTAAAACAAATTCTCCTCTTTAGTGCACTTCTTTTCAGGATTTTTTTTCTTAAATAAACAAAGTCACAAACTTTTAATTCACAACAAATAAAAAATGTAAAACAAATTCTCCTCTTTAGTGCACTTATTTTCAGGATTTTTTCTTAAATAAACAAAGTTACAAAATTATTACTTCACAAATATAAAAAAAGGTAAAAACAAATTCTCTTTTCAAGTTTGTTAACAAAAATTGTTTCTCCTCTTTAGTGCACTTCTTTTCGGGATTTTGTCTCTTATATAAACAAAGTCACAAAGTTTTACTTCACAATAAATATAAAAAATGTAAAACAAATTCTCCTTGTAATACGATATAATGAGAACAAAATATTGTTTCTCTTTAGTGCACTTCTTTTCAGGATTTAAAAAAAAAATTATCATAAATAAAAACCAATTACTGTAAATACAAAATATACAGGGGCGTAGAATTTAGTAGGGACGCTAGGGACGTGTCCCTACCAATATCCAATGACCACTGATTTGTCCCTTGCAATAATTTAGATTTTTTAAATGTATATTTATATAAAACGAACTTTATATAAATTAAAATATATGTATATATAAAACCACTCTTACAAGAGCGTTCTGTGAAAAAAGCGCAATTCCTGGTACACAACAATTGGTTAATAGATCTTGTAGAAGTCCCGCCTCGCGAACCCACATTGCTAATCCGATTGGCTGTGCTTTTTCTTTCTAACTTGTGAGAAGCGGCAAAATTCCTCCGAAACCTAGATGCGGTAAGTGAGGGAGAAAGAAATCAACAGCTCTGTGAACAAAAATAATCGCGTCAAATATTGATTCTGGGACAGTGCAGTTTTTTTTTCAATGTATGACAATCGCGGGATAAGTAGCCAACCCAAACTGTGTGTGTGTGGGGTTGGGTGTTTTGTGTGTGTGCGTGTCCGTGTGTGTGTGCGTGTGTGTGTGTGTGTGTGCCTGTGTCTTTCTGTCTCTGTATGTCCTGGTAAACCCTTGTGGGGGTAAAATGCCCCACAACGATGGCAATATTTGAAATCCTTATGTGGACAAGGATTTTTTGATTCACATGAGGAAAACAGCTTATAAATTATCTAACTGATGTTTTTGAAAATGTAAAAATGCAAAAAAGTTTTCTGTGATGGGTAACGTTAGGGTTCGTGTAGACTTTTTTTACACAGTTTGTACAGTACAAAAAATGTGTGTGTACACTTTGTGATGGGCACTTACACTAAAAGATCATGACAACTATTATATATGTGCTTGAATTTAAAAAGATTTATAAATCTGACAAATCATGTTTCTATTTAAGTCTAGTGTTTTGCACAAGTTTCTGTAAGGGTTGTGTAAAATATGAATTTTGAACTTGATAAAAAAAGTGGAAGTCTGCAATGTCCTGAGCTTACTAATATAGTGAAACAAATGTGTTTGTCAATTAGGCTTTTTTTTTTTTTTGATGTGCTGAGATGGCAGCTAAAAAAAGAAAGGTAGACATTAGGAGCTACTTTAAAACAAATACAAGTAAGTCATTTAAAATATTTTCTCAATTGCTAAAGTGTAGAGTCATCAACAATTGTAAAACATTTTTTTTCTAAGTTTTCTCTCCCTGTTAATTCCGTCAATGTGTTGTTTTGCCAGCTGAGGTGACAGAAACAGTCCTGCTAGGTAGTTGCTCAGGAAGAGAGGCAAGTGGAGAGGCAGGGTCACAGGTGAGGTCAAGTTTTGACATGATGTTGACATGTTAGTATAGTGAGATTTATTATTGAGACAATTGTTAGGCAGATGATCTGCTATATAGTTCGTCAATGTGAGTTTGAAATGAGCGCTTTGATCAGGCACAAGTTGTTGCATTGTTCATTTGTATGCAATGTTTCATTTTATCAGGTGACAGACACAGTCCTGCTAGGTAGTTGCTCAGGAAGAAAGGCAAGTGGAGAGGCAGGGTCACAGGTGAGGTCAAGTTTTGACATGATGTTGACATAGTGAGATTTATTATTGAGACAATTCGCCTTTGGCTAAGCCACGCCCTAGAATGTAGATTGACCAATCACAGCGCAGCCAAGAACGAGCTCTCACAGAGGCTCCGACACTTTTTCACGGCGCTCCATTGACTTCAATGCAGGAGGCTCATATTTTTGGTCTCGGCAGGCTATTACGTCGTCGTTTTATAAAAAATATGGTTAAACGTTGTGCCTGGGGCGTTTGTAACACAGATACGCGTTTCCCAGAGAGGTTTGAGGGGGGTGTCTGTTTTTTCCCCTTCCCAAAACCGAAGTTAAATACTGACAAGTGTCGTCTTTGGATTAAACTGTGTGGACGTCCTCACAGTCAGCGAAACCCCTCAAGATCAACAACACACTTTTGTCTCTAAGATACATTTAGCTTTTAACCTTACTGTGAAGTTATACTAGTTAGACAGTTTTATGCTGGTTTAGGTTATGATTTCGGTTATCTCCCCTAATTGTTGATACGCTAGCATGCTGCTAATAAATACAACTTTATACTCGCGTAGTCCGTTTGCTTTGTAAATAATAACGATTATAGAAGTGAATAGAGACCTACCCAGCTTTGCATGACAGTGTTTCTCCTGATATTGTTAGTCACAGCCTCCGTCTCGATTAGGATATGCTGTGGTTCATTGTTTGACTGTGACCGTTATGCTTTTGCCTCTATTTGGATGCCTTGATGTTGCTTGCGTTTCACCGTTTGTCTTGAATATAGCCTTCAAACGCACACTGCAGACACTTTTGCCTACTTCTATCGGACACTTTATTTGCTGCTTTATAAAAGTTTGATAAAATTTCAGCAGGAAGAGCCGTCACAGCATAAGCCATGTTGATACCAAACCAGAGCCCAGATGAAGTTGTCGGAGGTAGCAACAGTAACTAAGGGGGGCGGGGCTTAGCCAAAGGTGAATTGTTAGGCAGATGATCTGCTATATAGTTCGTCAATGTGAGTTTGAAATGAGCGCTTTGATCAGGCACAAGTTGTTGCATTGTTCATTTGTATGCATTGTTTCATTTTATCAGGTGACAGACACAGTCCTGCAAGGTAGTTGCTCAGGAAGAGAGGCAAGTGGAGAGGCAGGGTCACAGGTGAGGTCAAGTTTTGACATGATGTTGACATGTTAGTATAGTGAGATTTATTATTGAGACAATTGTTAGGCAGATGATCTGCTATATAGTTCGTCAATGTGAGTTTGAAATGAGCGCTTTGATCAGGCACAAGTTGTTGCATTGTTCATTTGTATGCATTGTTTCATTTTATCAGGTGACAGACACAGTCCTGCTAGGTAGTTGCTCAGGAAGAGAGGCAAGTGGAGAGGCAGGGTTACAGGTGAGGGCTAGGCTGGTAACAATGTAATCATAAGAGTAAATGTAGATATTTGTTTTGTATTACATTGATATTGCACTGGTATATTTAGAGGTTTATTAATCACTCATCATACATGGTTTTAATAATATGGGCATAAAGTGGTTACTAGCCTTATCATAGTGTAGATGTATTTCATATGCGGTAGTTGATACAGAGTGGTTAATTGTGTACTGTGGTGTATTTTTAAGGATGCTGATCCATCTGTAGACAGCAATAGACAGAGTAACTGTGATAGTGACGACATCGAAGAACAGAGTGACAACAATGAAGAACAGTGTAGAACTGGAGATATTCTGGACTTTGACATCAAGCCAAACCAACCTCACCCCAAGAACATTGCAGTTCAAAAGCTGTCAAATAGGGTCCTCCATTTTCAGGAAAATTGGTACAAGCAGTATCCATGGCTTCACTATAGCCCCACTGTGAAGGGAATTCTCTGTTTTTACTGTGTGAAAACATACACAGTAAAGAAAAATACACTGTCCACAAAAGCAGACCCTGCGTTTTCCTCAAAGGGATTTAGTAACTGGAAGAATGCTCTTGTTAGCTTTGAACGCCACCAGAATAGCAAATCGCATCATCATGCAGTCACAGTTAGTGCTCAAGAAGCAAACCCAGTAGATTCACAACTCTCAAGTGCCTGGGCAAAGCAACAAAATAATGCTAGGCACTGCCTGAAAAATATTGTAAATTCAGTACAGTACCTAGCTAGGCAGGGTCTGGCACTGCGAGGTCATGAGACCCAAGATGGGAATCTATTTCAGCTTTTGAAATTTAAAGCCAAAGATGATGCTAGTCTCTCTAGTTGGCTATCCCGTTGTCATGACTATACCTCTCCTCCAGTGCA